>JBBBDQ010002338.1:1875000-2004483 GCA_037127315.1 Ascarosepion bandense
TGGGATTCTCAATTGTGGAAACGGTGCAGAGAGAAACTATGGAGTCAACCAGACAGTTGTTATGTAGAGGGCAATCTTGAGGTTTTCTACAGTTACAATCCTTGGTGTTGGTTCCTGTGTCCTTGGTGTGATTTCTTTGAGCATTGCGATTTACAGTGTTTTTTTTTTGTTATAATATTTATTGAGGATTTTGTTGTTGTGTTTTTTAATAATTTTTCCAGTTTATCAGTGCAGCTGTAGCTTAACTTAAGTGTATTATTGTTAAATATTCTGCTAAGAGGATTGGTTTTTGGAAAGTGTTTGCGCACTAAGCTTAAGAATTTATGTCCTAATTTAGTTTTAAGCATCAAATTGAAGGGAGGGATAAACCATATGATTTTTCTAGATTTTCTTTTCTTCGTGCTATTTGTATTGTTAGTAGGGTTTCTGTATTTGATGTTAGCATTCTTATAGCCGCTGTTTCTAAGTGCAGAATTATAAAATTTACTATGTTTATCAAACATTACATTGCTAGATGAGTTGTTGCTGAGTCTGGATTCAATAGAGGATGGCATATGTTTAATGACCGATGGGGGAAGGTTAGAATTAGGGTTTATGTATATTGGGTTGGAGTTGGCCTTCATGTAAGTTTGGAAAGAATTGTTATTAAGGTCCAGATTAACATCCAAGAAGTTTACATGTTTAATATTGGTGGTAATTTCAGCTTTAAGCCCTAAATTCTTTAATTCTCTGTGTATAGTTTTCCTAATACGATCTACCTTCATTTTAGTGGAACCTCTGACAACCATTAAACCATCGTCTCTATATAGACCTATACTATCCGTATTTACGTCCTCGTAAGCGGTTCAATTGTAAAAAATAAATAGTCCTACAAGATCAGAGGCTTCTGCTGAGTTTAGGGAACCCATTGCTATGTCAAAATATTGATCAGAGGTCTTTTTAGTCCGTTGTTCATCATTATAGATTAGAACAGAACTTCTACATTTTAGAATAATATTCATTTCGCCAGTAGAAATATCGGAGTACTCGTTGGCGAATTCCAACGCCAAGGTAAAGAGGTCAATATATTCCCGCATATTTTCCAAATGAGAAGTTGCTTTACTCCGATTGGTCCACATTGTATATACAATAATACCTCCCTGATTAAAGGGGTCATGCTCGTTTTCCGACTTTTAAACCATTGATTTAAGAACCACCACATCACTTGACAAGACACAAAAGTGTTGAAACAAAATGGCTACTTTTGTAATGATATTGTAACATATCCATGTTATAATTTAAGAATAAGTAATATTATTAGCTCTACTTTTGTATTGAGCACTTTTTTAAAAATAGTGTTTCTTTGGACAAGGAATATTATTCCAACAATACTATATATATATATATATATATATATATATATATATATATATATATATATTATAAATTATGTTTTAGAACATGTACATAATTTCTTCTATATATGTCCTCTTCTCTAAAATCATATGGCTGTTTCAGATTTTTTTCTCCCGATGAAGTGTTTGGGTCCCAAGCCCTGAAACAGCCATATGATTATAGAGAAGAGGACATATATAAAATAAATTATGTACATGTTCTCAAACATAATTTATAATAAATATTCACTGCTCTATACACCATACATCGAGCACTGTTTTAAATTAATGTTTTGGACGGAAAAAATAATTTTCTTTTTCTCTCCTCATTCTATACTCACTCGGGTATATATATATATATATATATATATATATATATATATAATTCAAGAGGTAGTAGGAGGATTTGAATAATTATTAAGTAAATCATCGAGCTTTATAATCGTGAGGAGTGGTGCACTTCATTGAGCTTAATTCGTTACCTCTACGCCACCAGGGCCCGTGGTACAGTTGGTATAACATCAGCTTAATAGCCAAAACTGTCTGGGTTCGATTCCTGGTAGTGGATGCGCACTGCTGAAGAGTCCCAAATATAGGAGGAAACGGCCGTCCAGTGCTTTCTGCATTCTGTTGAGCTCGATGATTTACTTAATAATATATATATATATATATATATATATATATATATATATATATATATATAGCTACAACCTACAGAAATTTAAATGCAAAGTCAATACTCATCTACTAACCACTGGACTCTAGCTCTCTCCCCGCCCCCGTATATCCTTCCCTTTCTCTCCACCTATGTATCTGTCATCGCACCTGCTTTCTCAGCTTTCTATTGTTCCTTTCTAACTAGTTTGTACTCCTCACACTTTTCTAATTAATCTTTTTACATTTATGTAGCCTCCTGCACATCAGTGGCGTTTCCGCCTTGCTCGGGGTGAAATGATTATATATATATATATATATATATATATATATATATATATATATATATATAATCTTCCGGTCATAATTATAAATCCACTACAGTTTCTTTTAAATATGATGTATTTTATACTATTTTTAGTGTTTATTGCCAAGTGGATAACTCCAAATGAAAACAAATTGTTCTTTCGTTATTATTACTTTCAGAAATTTTACAAGGCAGCCAGGAAGCCTTTGCATCGGCCAGCCAATAATAAGAAGAGATTAGCATGGGGAAGAGAGCACAAGAACTGGACACCAGAAAAGTTCATTTGATGCACTTGTTATTGTGTAGTATTAACAAAAGAACGATTCTATTTTCATTTGCAATTATCCACTTGACAATAATTACTAAAAATGGTATGAAATACATCATTATTTTTAAAAACTTTGGTGGCCTAAGAATTATACCCAGTAGTGCATATATATATATTTTTGGCCGATCATTTAGCTGATCATAAACTGAAGTTGCATTTGATAGCAGAGGAGTTGAACATATCAGAAGGCAGTGTATTCACCATTTTGCATGAACATTTGTCAATCAGAAGGCTGTGTTCAAAGTGGGTGCCACGTTTGGTTACAGTCGATCAAAAACAACAACGTGTCGATGATTCAGATCGTTGTTTGCAACTGTATCAACACAACAAGTATGAGTTTCTGCGTAAATATATTACAATGGATCAAATATGGATGGACCACTTCTCTTTGTAAACAAATCGACCATCAGCTGAGTGGGCAGCTGAGTGGGCAGCTGAGTGGGTAGCTGAGTGGGCAGCTGTGTGGGCAGCTGAGTGGGCAGCTGAGTGGTGAAAGCCGTCAAAAGCGATCAAAAATCAAACATCAGCAGGCAAGTTATGGCTTCCGTATTTTGGGATAAACAAGATGATTTGTTCATCGATTACCTTGAGAAATGAAGAACCATCAATAGCGAATAGTATTGGTTCATTTGAAGGAAGAATCGCTAAGAAACAACCACAAATCAAGAAACAAAAACTGATCTTTCACCAAGACAACGCACCGTGTCACAAGTCGAACGCAACGATGTCAAAACGACATGAATTACACTTCGAATTGCTTCTGCATCAACCCTATTCCCCAGATCTGCCCCCCCGCTACTACTGACTGTTTGCAGACCTCAAAAAATACTCCAGCAAAAGAGATTTGACTCCAACGAAAAGTGATATCTGAAAATGGGGCGTATTTTAAGGCAAAATAGAAATCGTTCTACAAAAAAGCATCGAATTGTTAGAGAAGCGTTAGAATCAGTTTATCACTCTAGAAGAAGACAATGTTGATGGATTAAGTTGAATTTTGCTAAGTTGTTGTTTTGTTAATTAAGCCCGGGATTTATTGAGTGGTGTGTTGTATAATTAAAAATGTGTTAAACCTGTAAACGTTTTGTTTAAAGTTTTGATTTATTTTTATTATTATTATCAGAAATATATGAGCGTGAAGGGATTCAACTTAGGAGTCGAAACACGTCTACCGACACAAATATAATTATGGACACTTGATGTATTACACAAAAGATGAATAATAATAATAATAATAATAATAATAATAATAATAATAATAATAAAATATAAGTCAAAATATAAAGACCTGGAAATTGAAATAGAAAAAATGTGGAAATTGAAAACAAGAGTTGTGCCAGTGATAGTAGGTGCACTTGGAATGATAAAAAATGGAACAAAACAACACATTTAAAGAATCCCTGGAAATCCCAGCTTAAGAGATATACAAAAAATTGTCTTATTAAGTACAGCCCACACACTAAGGAAAACTATGTCTATGTAACGCTAGGGATAATAGGGGAGATAGAAAAAACATGAAATGGAGGCATAACGACACACCACGACCTGCCTAAGATTTTCCCGCAGATTGGTAGGTAGTGCGACCATAGCAGAAATAGAATTATTATGAAAAATGACATAATAATAATAATAATAATAATAATAATAATAATAAATCTACATACGTTCACTACGTCTTACACTTTTTTCATCTATATTAATTTCTCTCGCTAGAACAATCACGATTTCTGTCTTATATATATATATATATATATATATATATATATATATATATATATATTTCAATATATATATATATACATATATATATATGCTTTATTTTTGACCAATTGAAATTGTAGCATGATATACATATATACATATATATATATATATATATATATATATATATATATATATATATATATATATGATAGACCAAAAATGATTTCGTTGTACATTTCGGTTAGGTAATATTTGCCAAAATGTACTTTTATTATGTGTGTCTAAGATATAATTGCGTCACATTGTCATATATATATATATATATCAGATATAAGGTTGAATAGTATATTCTCGGAAACAGAGTACAAAGGTAAACGTAGACTGGAGAGTACTTACTCTTGCAGGCGTCCTGACTCACTCATTCACTCTGTGATTACTACTCAGTGACTATATTTAGTTGTCCCTCCCACTAAGGGCAACATGTGACGCATGGTCAGTTTATGAGTGGGAATTTCCGGGCTATATGGCCCGGCCAAAAAATACCTCTCTATTTTTGCCCAGCCGTGCTTCTACCCTTCGGCGGAACCACCACTAGTGCTCTCTGCTCGGAAGCAGAGAGCGCCCTCTACCCGAAGGCAGAGAGCTGACAGTGTCAATAGTAGCAGAGGCAAGTCTACTATTCAGTGACTCACATTCAGAGTTGGTAGCCAAATTAAAAAGGTGTGGACGGGTCCATTTGTAGGTAAGTCCCCACAATACAGGGTTTTTGAAGAGTAATAGAAGAAAGCGTGTTAAGAGCTACGAGGTCAGGGTGATGTGGAGGGCCATGACCGCCTACGTTCTGAGGATTCACAGTAAATATAAGAAGTGAGCTGTAGATGAAAATTAGTTTTATTTTCATGCAAAATCATGCTTGACATTTATGCTGAAATAAAAATGAAGGTCGTGACTTTGAAGGTAAAGTTGACTCAGGAAAGAGACACCAAGATGGCTGAGTATTTCCTTAAACAATGTTTGGCTAAACCAAAAGATGTTTGCTACTACCGGAAGTGTGTTAATTGCAAAGAAAACAGAACGGCTAAAAAAGATAGTGAAAAAAGATAAAAACATATTGAAAATGTCTTCGTAAGCAATTCAAAATTAACAGCTAGGCAAAAGATGAATGAATGTTATTTTATTAAAAAGAGTTCCGTTGATACACTTAGAATATTTTGGAATAAAGTTGGAACGAGGGGTACAGCAAAAAATATTAACCAAGTTACGCTGGGTTATTCTAGTTATAAATTCAAGATGGAGTTATATTATCATGAAAGTGAATATATAAGAAGACCAGAGGGAGTAAGATGCCATGTAAGCTATACCACAAATACAATACAATGGAGTTTCCGGTTTCCGGTTATAAAAAAATCGATGGTCGAAGAACATTACTAGGCTTCGATGAACACGGAAGCTGCAACAAGTCTATTAGTTTACTACGATTTAATATTCTGATAGACTATGAAGGTTGATTTTTTTTTCTTACCACAAATTACGTGTAGAAAAAAACTTTCTTATGAGTGAAGATGCTCAAATTATGGTAGAATGGCTCTAACAAAGTATTAATCTCAAGTTAATTGAAATAATAGTGTGGGAACTGAACAAAAAATGTCAACAAAAAAAAACCCCCACATAATCGCTAAAAGCTTTGAAATTTTTCTTCTTCTATGTACCTTGTTCTTTTAGGACGTAGGCGATCATAGCCTTCTACGTCTCCTTATCCCTCGTGGCTCTTAGCACGCCTTCTCCTGTTACACCATGCAACCCTCGTTCTCTCATCCACTAGCTCAAGCCCATAAATCTAGAATATAAATGTATAGAAAATAGCACAACCACAAAGTGAGGGATCAGTTTATATATTGATTATAATACAGAATTCACACCCAATTTTATATCCACATAATAATTTCTTACAGGGGCCCGACAATATTTTTCGGACACTTTGAAAAAAGTACTTCAAGGTGATTACTAGTGCCAAAAACTTTTGAGATTGTAAGTACGTAGTTGAGGAGTGAAAATCCACTACTAGTGTAATCATTTTTTTTTTTAGTTTGGCTTTAATAATTTTAGTTTTTTGTGATTTTTGCGAAAACTTGAGCGACACTATTTTTCGGACATGACAAAAAATCCTATTTAATTAAGAGCTAAGTTCATGTATATGTTGCTATATGCAAATTTTCTGCTTGTACACTTAGCTGTCATCATTAGAATCAATTATCTGTTCTATTTTACTGGCAAAACAATTAAGTTTAATGAGGTAAAATGCATTCAAAAGAAGTCGTTTGTTTGGCACGGAAGAAGCGGGATGATGGCCTCAGCATCAGAAGGATCGCCATGGATTTGAAACTGTCGAAATCAACGGTCGAATACATGCTGAAGACAAACTCCGAGCAGAAAAAGAAGAGAGGACGGAAAAGATCAATTGGCAAGAGGACTGAAAGGAGAATGAAGAGGACTGTGACACGACTTTTGACATCTGGAAAAAAAAGTTACACCAAGAAAAGTGAAGGAGAAATGTGAATTGGATGTAAACGTCCGAACAGTACAAAGAACGCTGCATAGTATTGGTTTGAAGTATGCAAAGGCTAAGAAAAAAACTACACTAACAAAGAAACACAAAGGAGCAAGACTGGATTGTGCTAAAAGGTGGTTAACAAAGCATGTTGACTTTAAGAAGGTTATATTTACTGATGAGAAGCGTTTCAACTTTGATGGTCCCGATGGATGGTGTACTTGGTCGAGAAGGGGTGAGCCTGCTGTACTGAACAAACGACAGATGGGAGGAGGAGGAGTTATGGCTTTGGGCATGATCTTTGCTAATGGAAATATATGGCTGGAGTGGCTGAAAGGACGACAGAACAGCGAAAGCTACAAACAGTTGCTGGACGAGAAAGGCCTACCAAGGATAAGAAGAGAGATAGGGAATGATTTCGTTCTACAGCAAGACAATTGCAGCATCCATGTGTCAAAACTCATGAAAGAATGGATGGCTAAAGTGAATATGACTACTTTGGAATGACCTGCAAAAAGCCCAGATCTAAATTTAATAGAAAATGTTTGGGAAATGGTTGCGCAACTTGTCTATGATGGACCTGAAATAACGAAAGAGGCTCAACTATGGGAACGGATACTAGATGCCAAAAAACAACTAATAGAAACACGTAGAGATGTTATTGTGCATATGTTTGATCATTATGAAGAGAGATTGATAAAAGTTATTGAGAAGAAAGGTGATATTACAGACTATTAACAGTTTTTCAACGATGTCCGAAAAATGATATCGCGTGTGTTTTGTAAAAAATGATGAAAAATAAATATTTTTCCTTACCTAATCGATTTTCTTCCATTTTTATTACAGGTATTGTCTTTATATGTTTATGCTATTCTATTGAAGGAATTTCGCCACTCTATGGTACTCGGAAAGTCGAATACTAAAGTGTCCGAAAAATATTGTCGGGCCCCTGTATAAACAGTTGGCATATATATTCTTCTTCTATATACCCTGTCCTTTCAGGACGTAGGCGATCATGGCCTTCCATATCTCCCTGTCCCTGGTGGCTCTTAGCACGCTTTCTCCTGTAACGTCCCTCAGCCCCCATTCTGTCATCCACCTGCTCAAGTGCTTCAAATATGATATCCGCTGCTTTCCTCTGTCTCTATTTCCCTCTATCTGGCCTGTTAGTATCAGGTTCTCCAAGCCCTCCTTCCTCATGCCTGTCCCAGAAACTCCAGTTGTCTCTTCCTGATGCTCAATATTAATTTCCTGTTCGTTTCCATTCTTTCCAACAACTCATCATTGCTCACATGCTCGGTCCATGATATCCGCAGCATCCTTCTCTGGAACCACATTTCAGTTGCTTCAAGTATTTTCTTCATCTTCGATGATATTGTCTAACAATCACTGCCATATTGAAGAACCGACATCACATAGCAATATAATACTCTCTTCTTTGCTCTTGTGAAAGTTTCCTGTGTCTTAGTACTTTACTCAGCTTCTGGAACGCACCTTTCGCCATGCCTATTCGCATTTGAAGCTCTGTATCGCACTTTCCGTCTCCAGCAATAACACTTCCCAGGTATTTAAATATTTTATTTTATTTTTTTGCTACAAAGAAAAATGGAAAAATTCCTCGTCGGAAAGAACTAACTTCGTTCCATCCAATGCCACGTCAAACTGAGGTAATTGCACGCGCCAGATACAGCAAAAGTCATTGTTCTGTCTATAATTTGATTTTTTGTTCTGTCTGTAATAATAAAGATCAATTTTCACAAAAAAGAAAATTCATTTTTGATTTAAAAAGAGAGCTTTGTTTTTTTATTGTTTTTTTTTTTTTTTTTTTTTACCGGCATATCAAACTCTATGAACTATTTAATGCCGAAATCTAAATATTTTGTACACAATTTTTCTTTGATTCTTATTGTTCATTTTAGATAATAAACATTTGGTGATACAAGTCTTAGTAATTAATTTATTGCTGGAGAAGAAGAGATGGATTTATACCTTTCCCAAGAATATTTGCGCTCAAAGGCTGATAACGAACTCAACGGGAATTCGAACTCATCTCTTTGATTAAAAATTTCGTCCCATTATCCATTACCCATTACCCCACCGACACATACAAGCTTAAAGCATCTGACATTCTCAAGCGTCGCCCATCTAGTTAGGAACGAGTATCAATGTTGCTTAACCTCGGTTATCGTAAGGAAACTAAAGTTTTGACTTTAAGCTAAGAATAAAACTGAAAGTTGAAATGTGGTTCATTAGTTGTTATTTTAATTTTTCAGCACAAATATGTTGATAGTGCTCTATTATATATATCATTAAGCAATTGAAATATGAAAGAATTTAGATGAATGGATGTAATAATTAAAACAAATATAAAAATGGGTAGAAACTGTATCATAATTTTGTATATATCATAAACTCCCAATGTCAGTAAATCTTTTCAAAATTGAAGGAAAGTTATCCTTGTAAAGAACTGGATCTGCAAGGAACACTACAGTTTGGAGAGCAACAGTTCCATAAGTAGCAACAAACGGATTTATACATTCGGATCTCTCCACCATATGTGTAAGGTCCATTGATAACATTTCATTATTTACACATTCTGGACACTTGAACTTCTTATGTGGAGTCACCTTGATAGGAGATTTTCCTGTAGCATTAGTAATGAGGAAATTGAAAGCAATGTCTCCACAGTTCATATGATCATCAACCCAGACTTTGATATTTCCAGGCGTTGAATATTTGTAAAGATAATTGTAGAAATGAAAACAAAAAAAAAAATTACATGTTAAATTGAATTAGTGGTTTTTTTCTGGATTTTTTATACAGTCTACAGAAAAAATATAGATTTAATCTTTTATGAATCAGGGGTTAAATTAACAAAGGTTATTTATCAGGGTGACGCAAAAAACTTTGTGTACTGTGGGGGTATCTATTCTTTTCCCGTTTGTAGTGGGAGTCCGTTCTACTAAAGGGTAGTTGTATATTGTTAAAGATTAACGGAATTTGGCCTTGTTGTAGATAGCCCACTATGTCATAAAATCATTATAAAATCAAGAAAAGCAAATTGAGTTGAAAAATAACATTTTATATATACACATATCGATGTTTTTACAGTTGAAGTAATACTTGAAATATAGATCCAACGGAGGTTGAAATGTTCATGGCAATAAAATGCTGAAAGAATTAATGCTTCGGAATGTGGGGAGCGCTATGAGTAAGGAATGTCTTTGATGTAGTCGCTCCTTAGGTCAGTAAGTAGTTTTGAGGCAGGAAAGAAGAAAAGAGGTAAGGGAGGCGAGCGTAGTAAGCCACTTGACTTTCGGTCAAGGGAGCTACTAATTACTCTTTTTTTTCTCGAGTCGGTCTGCCTGGCGATGCTTTCTGTATCCGCTTTTTATATCTTCTTTTTGGGTCACAGCAGATCATTTGGGATTTCACGCTTGTATTTGATTTTGGGCTTACCATTGGCTGATAAATAAAATTCGCGTAGACTCGCGAACTGGAAATTTAATATTTGATTAATTTTTAGTTTTCAACCGGAACATCTGCGCGGATCCGGCATCGCACGGACAACTTTTGGTCATTTGCTTTTTGGTCGTGAAAGCGCTAACACCCGGTCCATCGCTTTTGCTCGTTATCACCACAGTACCATTCTACTGCATGCATACATATTTGTGATATCACATTCCCTTCCCTACACTGTCCCTTTCTGAGCACCCCGATCTGGTGTAATAGGTAACTTGTCTTGCTAACACCTATTACAACACAGTAGTGAATTCGATCCTCGCTGGGTACCTCATAATTTTGGCCATGTGCCACATCTCAGCGGTGCTTAGAAAATCAACTATACTGCGGACATCAGTTAAACTTTGAAATAAACCAAATGTTGGAACCTCACTTTGAAAATTAAGAATCTCTATCACATTACAATAATAGTACCTAAAATATAAAAAAAAACAGTTCAACTGATGTTTGAAGCTGATGTTTCTCTGCGATTTACTGATTCTGTGCAATTCCTAGACTTGTTCCTGGTCGTTTTAATCTCTCTCTTTACTAGAAGATACAAGCTTTTGTATTTTATTCACACCGAGAAATATCAGAGGTTTGAAACGATTTTAACATTTAGAAAAAAATTGATCTTTGGTGATAGCAATCTATAGTGGGTTCATATTATTAGAATAGAATTTGCATTCGATTTCATAACAGAGCATCAGAGGAAACCCTGGAAGGTATCGTTCTAGCCACCAGGTGATGAATCATGCATGAAAGAGTTTTAAACGGCTGACCTTAGCATGTAAACAAGTGGTGAAAACAGATGATCTGGCGATTAAATAAATAAAACAGGAAGTTTACGGGAAGAACAGGTGAATGAGCATTTAGAAAAATACGCGTTTGAAGAGAGTTACAAAATCTACACTCCATCATGTCGATATTTAATGACAATATCCAGAAGTGAATAAACAATACTTTTACGTATGGAAATTCAGTCGAATATTAATGTGCGTTGTGATGCAAGAGACATCGACTTGTAATAACTAAATTGGTAGAGCCGTGTTCGAATCTTAGTTAAATTCACTGCATTCACTTACGCACAAATGACCTTTGGAACGGTATGAATCCGTGGCCTTTTCCCCCTAGCTATAGATTAAATAGCAGAACAGATTGGTTTCTATAGCCTTGGTTTGCTGCCAGTCAAACGTAGAAAGAAATTATAAATTACTGCGGGAAAATCTTTTTCCTGGTCAGTGTTAGATCGAAAGAGACATGATCACCCAAGCTTGAATCACGTATAGAAATTAACTGACTGGCTGATTACTGTCAATATTTGCAGAAATACCGTAACAAGCTAATATAAGAATAATAAATTAACAATTAACAATTGCGGTCAGCATAAGAGGAATTATCTACGCGCTTCTATTTCTGTAAATAACTAGCAATATAGCCCGGCGTTGCTCGGGTGTAATGAAAGCTTTAAAATTAATCCATGGTCCTGGAGCTCAGACTCTTTGGATGTTGGCATGAAAGACTAAAAAGCAATCGTTGTTTCCAGTTAAACCGAAACTGTAGACTGATAGAAAAATGAATGGATGTAAGTCAAATTTTGATTTCCTCGTATCGATATCGAACAAGTTATTTTCGTCGTAAACTGAATTTTGAAGGCTAAATAAGTCCTCTGAGTAAATCGTATCATGGCTGAGACTAAGAACTACAATTATACCTACTTAAAGCCAAACCTGAAGCAAAAACTAAAATAAAAGGCAGATAAACAGACACACACACAAACATCTTGCCTTATATATATATATATATATATATATATATATTATCAATTTTCTACACTATTGTAAGAACTGCAAACTTGAAACTTCTGAATATTGTTTCTTATGTCTTTGTCTATGAGTGCATAAAATTTGATTAAAATTGGACCACTCCTTCTATAACCCGATTTTTTCGATTATCGATTTTCGATATTTATCGGGGGTACCTCGACACCAACCTAGCTAAGAACGCTCGCAGACGCTTATAGTACAACTGTGTAAATTTTCAGGAAAATCGGTTCAGCCATTTTGGAGTCTATAGTTAACGGGGACACACACACACACACACACACACACACGCACAAAAAGTTCTAATTATCAATAAGTTAAGATATTTTTGTTGCTTCAAATGTTATTCTTAGTATATATCTTTATTTGAGTAGACAGTTTTTTTATTTAGTGTATCGAAGCAGCAGATAATTTTCTAAACATATGCTGTTAAATATAAGGGACAATGAATGTCTATTATGTTTAATCATGAGTCGTTCTAAACATCGTATTTTGGCTTTAATTTCAGTTGAAAATAAAGACAAAAATTCTCCAACATTTGGATAATTTTTTAAGTTGGTTCTAAGCTTTCGGCTCACATGAGCCATCTTCAGAGAGGTTACAAAGACGTTAACATAAAAACATCCACCATCAGTGACGATTTTATCTTGTGCTGACATGAAACTTTGCTAGGCAACGATAACAGTTACCAAAAATAGCAAACGCATTTCGTAAATTTGTAATGCGGTTCTATGACGTCACACCGTATTTAGTTAGTCTACCGGCCTACGTATTCAAAAACATAATAAAGAAATGTTCTCTGCATACCATTTTGCTAGAGAAATTACTGTCAGATAGAATGTGTTTTGACTGTTTGACTACGAAGTTTATATTCTGCCTTAAATGGTGAATCATCCATTTCGATTTCTCGAAAAGCATATATATTCAGCTTCCTATCTGAATCGTAAACCAAGATATTTTTAAAGAATTTTACTTTTTAATCCGATATTTTTATTAATTCAAATTTATTTTAGCGAATATCTGCATTTGAATAAGAGATGATATTTTGAATGTTTTCCTCGTCTACCGGTGTGTATACTAGAGAAAACTTACATAAAGGACATATGCCCTGCGACAGGATTCGAACCAGCGTATTCTTTGGAAGATAATCTACTCTCCTATCAGGCGTGCCTTAACGACTCGACTACAAGGAGTTTCACAAGCAAACATGTTTCTATTTTACATTTTCAGGGTGTGTCAGCCATGCCCGCTACAAGGCCATTTCCAAACATAGCCGACAATCCCGACAATTTTGAATATCATCAGGTTGTTGAAAGATTAAGTGGAATTTTGTTAACTGAACATTATAGCATATTTGTGAGAAGAAAATGTTCATTGAGAAAATACATGTAGTTAATTGTTTAAAGAGAAATGTAAGTATTTAAATGTTCCACAGAAATGTAGATTCATAGCAGAATGCGTATATGTAAAAAGATTAAATAGGTTTTTAATAGAAGTCTGTGTTGTTGTCCTTTTTATGACCAGAGAAAAAGTGAAAAGGAAAATCAAACAATAAAGAAGATTTGTAATTATCGAAGTCACTTGAAGTATTTTTTCTTTTTTTTTTTTTTTTGTTTTGACGGTGTGTGGGTGAAGAAGAAGAAAGGAAAACTGGAAGAAGAGGAAGAACGAATCTGTGACGCGCCCTTACGTCTGGGTCGGCATATTAAATTTTCTTTAATCACGTTGCGACAAGGTTCTTCAGATCTACTTCCAAGTCGGACTGATTTGACCGGTCAAACTGACATGTGAATTTTGCTTTGGTCTGGGTTCTTTTTTTTTCAAAATGTTTTTAGTCTTTTTGATCCGATTGTGCGTGTGCGCAATTTTACTTTTTTCGTTTGAGTTAATTGTTAGATGATATATGATTTATATCCTATACCTTAAAACAGTCTGCTTCGTTCAGATACTTATTTAAAATAGTAGTTTTTAATTGCTGGAAGATTCTAAACTCAGACAAACAACTGAAGATAGCCGGGAAATAAAAAGACCGGCCCGTTTAGACAGTTACGATGAAGACACGTGTCCGATTATATCAGAGTATAATTGTTATAAGAAAAGTGTTTAATATTTGGTGAAGGGTAAAGCACTTCAGACAACTACGTTGATGACATTAGCAAGAATACAATGTAAGGTGTCTGGTTTGAAGTATCTTACCACTGAAACTCCGTTGAAAAGAATATAGGTAGAAGTGAACATTTAAATGCATTCAGATAATAAAGGTAATGTCTGACGTGAACGATAAAGGAAATTGTCTCCATGAATAGAAAATACAGAAAATGAAAATCAGAAGAAATAATTTCTAATATCTGCATTATATTTTAATACTTAACACCAGAAAAAGACAGTTCCTAGTACAGATAATGAGGAATGAGGGATATCTGATACTCACAGGTCAGATAGAGGGAAACAGAGCTAGGAGAAAGCAGCTCGTAATATACTTAAGTGGCTTGAGCAAGTGAATAGCAAAACAGGGTTAGGGTGGGGTAACAGGAGAAGGTGTACTAAGGCTACTAGAGATGGGGAGATGTACAAGGCCATGGTCGCCTACGTGTTGAAGAGACACGGCAAATAGAAGCATGACTAGACGTGAAAAATTTATTAATTAATGAATGATACTGTAAAATATAAAGTGGGGGATCAATTCTATATATTAATCAATATGTAAATTGATACCTCACTTTCTGGTCATGCTATTTTCTATACATTTATATTGTAGATTAAGGGCTTCAGCAAATGGAGAGCAGAGCGGGGTTTGGGCGGGATACCGGGAGAAAGCTTGATAAGAGCTACTATTGATAGGGAGATGTGGAAAGCCATGATCGCCTACGTCCTGAAAGGAAACGGCAAATAGAAGAAGCAGTGGGAAATTTATTCAATAATATTTCTGTAAAATATAAAGTGGGGGTTCAATTCTATATTATAATCAATATATAAACTGATCCCTCATTGGTGGATATGCTTTTTTCTATACATTTATATTGTAGATTTATGGGCTTGAGCAAGTGGGTGGCAGAACGGGGTTGGGCGAGGTATCAGGAGAAAGCGTGCCAAGAACCACTAATGATGGGGATATATGGAAGGCCATGATCGCCTACGACCTGAAGAGAGACATCAAATAGAAGAAGCATGCTTAGACGTAGGAGATGTATTCATTAATATTCCTGTAAAATATAAAGTGGGGGTTCAATTCTGTATTAAGATCAATATATAAACTGATCCCTCACTTTGTGGTCATGCTATTTTCTATAGATTTACTTTGTAGATTTATGGGCTTGAGCAAGTGGGTGATAGAGCGTGGTTTAGGTGTCGTACCGGGAGAAAGCTTGATAAGAGCCACTTGAGATACAGAGGTGTGGAAGTCGATACTTTCACAGTTCATTACATATTTCCATCATTGTATAAATGAGTTCGTTGATAACGGGTTATTGCTTCCCAAGTGATTTTTGTCCGTGACACCGACTTTACATAGATTGTCAAACAACTCTCCAAAGAGACAAACTCCCATCAGAAGTAGGTTAGCAAAAGCAAAAGTTCCCTCGCTCTCGGTTCGTTTACAGGGTACCAAAACATTCAACCAGCTATTTTGCGTTATTTCAAAATTAAAACTATAGAAGGGATTTAGTACGAGAAGAATACATCTCATGAATTTTAGCAATGTTCCATCACAGAATAAAAAAGAAAGCCATAGAATAGAATAGCATCAAGGGAAAACTTGGAAACACAGGTTGATCTTAAATTATCAACTCAATTCATGCTTCCAAAACGAAGCTGCTATCAATTAACCATCATAGACAATTGCACCTACCTCTCATTAGCATGGAACAGGCTTGCCTCCCTGAGAGTAAAACACTATGCCTCCTTGACGTCACACTCTCAGCGGACCTCAAGTGGTATGACTATATCCATTTCTAAATCCCCTGCTATGAAAGTCGGTTCTCTGTGCAGAGCCCGGAAGTTTTTTTCCCTTCTGAGTCCATCCTGCACATATATAAATCAACCATCCGCCCGTGTATTAAATACTGCTGCCACATCTGGTCGGGTGTCCCTGCTATTCTCCTCGGGGTTCTTGACAAAATACAACGGAGAATCTGCAATGTGATCGATACCGACTTCGCAGACCGGCTGCAGTCACTCTCTCACCGGCGTGATGTGGCTTCCCTGTGCCTCTTCTAAAAATACTTTTTCGGCTTCTGCTCCGATGAACTTGGTGCCCCCTAGGGACGAATTTGCACTAGATACTAGATTAGTAACTAGGTCCCACCCTTTTACAGTGAAACATAAAATGTAACCCCAATTTCTAATCCAATAGCTACTTTTCTCGCACTTCTGTGGATTTCCCTTCCACATGATTGCTTCCCCGACAGCTACAATCTCCAGGAGTTTAAATGTAAGGTCAATAGACACCTCCTAACACACTAACTCGCATCCATTCTCTCAAACACTCTTCCCATCTACCCAATCCTCATCCTCGGTATCTTTACCCGTCTATCACCCTTCTTCTGAGTTTTCTAATATCTAACCACTCATTTTTATCACTTTCCCCTATGTAAGCCCCTGCGCAATAGTGGCCTTTTTTGGGGTGAAATGATTAAAAAAAAATGTAAGATATAAATTGCACATTTCTTGCGATTCTTTTCATTCTCATTAAAAATCAGAAATAAAATTTTAATATCCAGTTGGTAAAGACAAATGAAAGGGAATTGTAAAGAATAAACTATACATAAATAAAATATTTAATAAAATTTCTTTGTCATACGAAAAAGTATACGGTGAATCTAAACTCTAATGAAGAGAAAAAACCGTGGAAGTTGAACAGATGTATTTTCGAGCACATCTATATTCATAGAATATATTGTTAGTATAATTGTTACATGGGGAATAATACTAGAAGAATTACTAAAATTATGAGCAGAAAACCTACAATGTAATAAGGAGATGCCTTCTTATTTAAATTCGAATGAATATCACTACATATTATTGAAATAGAACCCAAATAAATATAAATGATATTAATACATTCGCTACAATAATGCGTTGTGGTGCAGTGGATATCGGCTCGGAACGACAATTCGGGAACCCGAGTTCGAATTCCAGCTGAATTTATTGCATTCACTTACACGCAAATACATTTGGGAAAGGTATTTATCCGTCTTTTCCTTCCAGTTATGGGTTAAATAATAGAACAGATTAGGTTCTATAGCCTTGGCTGGCAACCAGTCTACCGCAGAAAGCAATGGCAACATACTGCGGGATAATCTTCTGCCCAGTCAGTCATGTCTCTTTCGAGACATGATCGCCCAAGCGTGTATCACGTATGGCATTTAACCGACTGACAATAAGAAGCTCTTCAAAATAGATTAAAAGAGAGAAAAGAGTATGTGTAACACAATTTTTAATTTCAACACATTTCGCTCGTTTTTTAAATAATTTTGGGGTTTAGAGATTAATGAAAATAAACGTTCTATTTGACTTTAGACATAAAGAAAAAAACAAACTTCTGGTGTGACAAATTGTGTGTAATCGAAAGCTGTTGAGAACAATGTTACCATGCGTTTAATAATAATCAGATGTAAGATTGAAAAAATTAACGATACGAATCATAAGACTAATCTGAAGACGCCAACGTGAAGACAGTACCCGAATATATGAGGTTCTTTATCTTCTTCATGTGTTGTGTCCCTTCAAGACGTAGGCGATCATGGACTCTCATTTTGCCTTATCTTATGTCGTCTCAAAATTTTTCCTCTCGATATCTCTTCCAAATTCCGCTCTCCAATCAATATGCTCAGGTTTATCAAATATACCTCGCGCAGCTTTTTCCCTGTCTCTCTTTCTTTCTATTAATCCGTCCGGTGAGTATTACATTTTCTAGGCATTCTTTCCTTATTAAGGGTCCCAGGAACCTCAGCCGTCTCTTCTTGATAGTACGTATATATTATATTCTCAGCATCCTTCATTAGAACCACATTTCTACTACCCCAACTCTCTCTGTCATCCTCGAAGAGATTGTCTAAAATTCACTGGTATGCAGAAAGACAGATATCGAATGGCAGTCAATCATTTTTTTTTTTTTGTTTCCAATGAGATTTTCATGACTCTTGTTACTCAGGTTAGATTTTGAAGTGCGTCTTGGCCATGCTAATGCGACTTTGAATCTCAATGTTGCATTTTCCATTCATTGTTAGAACGTTTCCCAGGTATTTAAATTTCTTGTTTTATTTTAGTTTCTCTGACCTGTAGCAGGCATTTTGGGGTTTTCTTTTTGCTGATAACTATACATTCAGTTTTCTTGCAGTTTTTGCTTCTTTGTGCCTTCTCTTGCTACCTGCTGTAGGAGGTCCTGCTTTTTTATTTTTTGTTTTCCGTATCTGCTATCAGTCCCGTGTCCTCTGCGTGTCTTACATGCCAATGGCGTATCCTAGCAAAGATTTTATACACAGAATTGTTTCGCTGTATAAATTGAATATATCCGGTGAGAAAACACATCCTTGTCTTACGCCCCTTTCTATTTTTTTAGACTTGCTGAATTTATTTCCTATCTGTACGCATGCGGTTTGCTGCCAACATAGATTCTTGATTATCCTAATGTCTATTCCAAAAGGTCGAGGTTTCTAAGCATCTGGAACATATCTTTGTCGCGTATTTTCTCGAATGCCTTTGCTTAATCTATAAAGAACACATGAAGGTCTTTCTGCATTTGTATTGTTATTTCAGATAGCATTCTTAGAATGAGTATCGCATTCCTCGTGCTGGTTTCTTTAACGAAGCTACACTGTTTTTGTCGTATTTCTGGGCCGATTTTACTACGTGCTGTGTTCATCAGATTACGGATGATTAGGAAATAAAAATTAATAGTATGCAAAAATAAAAGACAGGTGAGATGTAAACTGTTTACAGCGTGTCAATATTCCCTTTAATAATAATTGGGGTAGATAGACTAAACTATCGCCCGGTTCACACTCCATCCACGTCTATTGAACAGCTGAAGAGGCTCATCCCTTGTTCTCTGTTTAGGATGTGGTTTCCGGTTTTCTCTTTTCCAATCTTTTCACTCCTTTTTCTTTTTTTTTCAGTTGGAGTAGATAGACTAAACTATCGCCCGTTTCACATTCCACCCACGTCTATTGAACAGGCGAAGAGGCTCATCCCTTGTTCCCTTGTTTAGGATGTGGTTTCCGGTTTTCTCTTTTCCAATCTCTTTACTCTTACGTAGCCCCCTGCACATCAGTGGCGTTACCGCCTTACTCGGGCTGATATGATTAAAAAAATATTAACAAATGAATACTTTCCCCTTGAGCTTTTAATAACGCTAAAGTTTGGATGAGGGAAGAATACATAGTTATCATTATTTGAAATATCCATGCAAATTTTACGGTTTTAGGATTTTAATATCCTGTTAAATCGTAAATTTTAACTAAATGATTACAGAAGATCATTGCAAGTCTCCGTCTATATCTACAAATTCCCATGTTACATCATTAAATATTTGACTTTAACAAATTCAACAACATTTTGGAATAACAATGATAAATATGAACGCAGTATAATTTTTAATGACATAGGCGGATACCAATGAAAATATTTAAAACTAGCAGTATAGCCCGGCGTTGCTCGGGCGTAAGGAAAGCTTTAAAAGTAATCCATGTTCCTGGAGCTCAGACTCTTTGGATGCTGGCACGAAACACTAAACAGCAATAGTTGTTTCCAGTTAAAGCGAAACCGTAGACTGAAAGAAAAATGAATGGATGTAAGTCAAATTTTGATTTCCTGGTTTCGATATCAAATAAGTTTTTTGTCGTAAACTGAATTTTGAAGACTAGATAAGTCCTCTGAGTAAATGGTATCATGCCTGAGACTAAGAACTACAATTTTACCTACTTAGAGCCAAACCCGAAGCAAAAACTAAAATAAAAGGGCTGAAAAAATACAGACATACAGGCAGATAAACAGAAACACATACAAACGTCTTGCCTCTTATATATATATATATATATATATATATATATATATATATATATGTATATATATATATATATTATCGATTTTCTGGACTATTGTAAAAACTACAACTTTAAAACTTCTGATTATCTTTTTTTATGTCTTTGTCTATGAGTGTATTAAATTTGATTGCAATCTGACCACTCATTCTATAACCCGATTTTTTCGATTATCGATTTTCGATATTTATCGGGGGTACCTCAACACAAAACCTAGCTAAGAACACTCGAAGACGCATATAGTAGAACTGTGTAAAATTTCAAGAAAATCGGTTCAGCTTTTTCGGAGTCTATAGATAACGGACACACACAGACACACACACACACACATACACACACAGACAAAGTTCCATTTACAAATAAGTTTAGATTGACGAGTGTTTCTATTTCACTGAAGTAGAAGATTGGGTCACTATGTCGATCCAGGATGTTTTTTTCACCTGAATCCATCCTGCATATATACAAGTCAACCATCCGTCCGTGCATGGAGTACTGCTGCCATTTATGGTCAGGTGCCCCTGCCGTTCTCCTCAGTGTTCTTGACAAGCTCCAAAGGAGAGTCTGTAATGTGATAGGTACTGATCTGGCGACTCGTCTGCAGCCACTTTCCCATCGTCGAAATGTGGCCTCCCTCTGTCTCTTCTATAAATACTTTCATGGCTTCTGCTCGGATGAGCTTAAGTCACTGATGCCTCCTCAACAGGTGTTTACCCGTTCAACCAGACTGGCAACTGGGTCCCACCCATTCACAGTCAGGTTAGCCAAACGCAGACGACGATTCTACTCCTGCAGCTTCCTCTCTCGCACTTCCCGCCTGTGGAACTCACTCCCGTATTCTTGCTTTCCTGACGGCTACGACCTCCAGAAATTTAAAAGCAAAGTTAATACTCACCTACTAACCACTGGCCTCTAGCTCTCTCCCCTCCCCTGTATAACCTTCCCTTTCTCTCCGCCCATGTACCTGTCATTGCACCTGCTTTCTCAGCTTTCTATTGTTCCTTTCTAACTAGCTTGTACTCCTCACTCTTTTCTAATTAATCTTTCTACATTTATGTAACCCCCTGCACATCAGTGGCGTTTCTGCCTTGCTCAGGGTGAAATGATTAAAAAAAAAAAATATATATATATAATACACGATAGCGTTATGGCTTCCATTTTCTTTCTTCTGTTTAGCTTTCGTTGTTTTACTTTGATTTCTCTGAACACTTTTATCTTCCTTTTTATTCTGTCAATTCAGTGACATAAGTGACACATGCTTTTGAACGATCATGTCTCGAAAGACTGTAGAACCCAATCTGTCCTAGTATTTGACTTATAGCTAGAGGAGAAAGAGATGTATTATATCATTAAGTAATAATTTGTGGGAATCGGTTTATTACTTCATACCCCAATTTATGTCCAATAGAAGCCTTAATCATGTTTTCAACTGTTATATTTAGTCAGTCAGTTAAGTGTCATACGTGATATGCGCTTTGGGCGATCATGTCTCGAAAGTGACATTGCTGACTGGGCAGATGATTATCCCGCAGTAGGTTGCACTTGCTCTCTGAGGTAGACTGGTTGCCAAGCAAGGTTATAGAACCAAAACTGTCCTGTTATTTGACTCATATCTGGAGTGGGAAGAGATGCATTATAATATTAAGTAGTAATTAGTGGGGGATCAATTTATTACTTCATAACAATATATAACTGATCCTTCAATTTATGTCCAGTAGAAGCCTTAATCATGTTTTCAAATATTATATTTAGTCAGTCAGTTAAGTGTCATACGTGATACGCGCTTTGGGCGATCATGTCTAGAAAGAGACATTACTGTGCAGAAGATTATTCCACAGTAGTTTGTCATTGCTTTCTGCGGTAGACTGGTTGCAAGCCAAGGCTATAGATCTCAGTCTGTCATATTATTTAACCCATAACTGAAGGGAAGAGACGGATTGATACCTTTCACAAGGTATCACAAGGTATCATAAGTGAATGCAAGGGATTCAACCGGAATTCGAACTCGGCACTCCGGTTTCTCGTTCCGAGTCGATATCCATTGCAGCACAAACCTTTCTTTTACGAATCTTTCTTTTGTTTTTTTTTACTTTTCAATTTTTTCTTTCTTTATAGCCTATTTTTACCGTTTTTCTTTTACATTTATTTCTTAACAATGTTTTTTTAACATTTTACCTTTTTTTTTCACCATTTTTCTTTTAGGATTTTTTTACATTTATTTTCTTTTTCTTTTTTTGCAGCTATTTTTCTTTCTTTTTTTATCTTTTACCTTTCTTTCTTTTATCTCTCTTTTGATTTTCTTTCTTTAAAAGCAAACAACGCCATTGATATATTTTAGTTTGTTCTATCCATACCAAAATAATTTTCTTAATCAATATATTCTGGCCGGATTAACTTATGAAAGAGAGACATGGGTGTTCAGTATCACCACTGGAGAGACACATCTACACAAAATAAAACAAATCATAATTTGCATCACCTGAGTTGACACTAAAAGCAAAGCATGTATTTGACAGAAGATTGCAATGACAACACCATTGACAGCATCAAGAAGGATCAACCTTGATTGGGTGGCAATGTCTCTCGTCTCGGAATAGAATTTTTGAGCTAGAGGGTGGAAACCATTGCAATGGAAAAGAACTAGGGTGCGGCCAAATGTAAGATGATGCAACCACCTGACTCGATACTTCCGTCCAACATGGTTGAGTATGACGAAAGAACGAAAGCGATGGATGTCAACCAGAGACTGATTCCTCCAAGGTTGTGGATAAGGATTTGCATCTATTCTTAAAAAAGTTACTGGCTTTTTTTATAAAACAAGTCAATTCAAAATTATCTTTATGTCTGTGTTATAATAAGAATACTCGCTACAACTTCAAATCTAGTGAGAGCTACCAATTAATGTTAAATAATATTAATAATAATAATAATAATAATAATAATAACTTGCTTATTAATTGATATGGCTTGTCCAGCGAATTGTAACATAGCAACCAAGGAATTCGAAAAACCGTCAAAATATAATGACCCGGAAATTGAAATAGAATAAATGTGGAGATTGAAAGCAAGGATCGTGCCAGTGATAGTAGGTGCACTTGGAATGATAAATGAAAAAAAACAAAAACACACACATTGAAAGAATCCCTGGAAACCTTCGCTTAAGAGATATACAAAAAATGTTTTGTTAAGTACGGCTCACACCTTAAGAAATTTGTTTAGGGATGTTAGGAAGATATGAAAAAACATGAAATCGAGTCATAACAACACACCACTACCTGCTTAGGTCTCCCTGTAGACTTGATAGGTAGTGCGACCATAGCAGCAATCAACTTATAATGAAAAATGACATATTATTATTATTATTATTATTATTATTATTATTATTATTATTATTATTATTAATAATAATAATAATAAATTTGAATAAATATGCTAAAGCTAGTTTTACCTGGATCACGACAAGAAACATCATCAATTATCTTAGACACTGCTGTAACAATAAAAGAATTAAAGCCAGAAGAAGCTTATAAATACCTAAGTGTAAATGAGAGTGAAAAGTTTCACCATAAAAAAATGAAAGAAATAGTGCATAAAGAGTACTATAGAAGGCTACGAATGATATTAAAAACTGAATTGAATTCTCAAAACAAAAGTATGGCCATTAATAGCCTTGCATTCCCAGTTGTCCAATATAGCTTCAACATCTTAAACTGGACTCTAAACGACATCAGGCGAATGGATTCTAAAACAAGAAAGCTTCTTTCTAAGCATAAGATGCATCATCTAAAGGTTGATGTAGACCGTCTATACATACTCCGTAAAGAAGGTGGAAGAGGACTTATTCAGTTAGAATTGTCATACAAGACAACAACTATTGGCTTACTAATATACATAGAAACTATAAAGGACTGGATGATACAATCAGTCAAACGACATGAAAACAGAAACAAATATTCAATAATAAAAGAAGGCAGTAAATACAAACAAGATTTACATTTAGTAGATTCTGTAGAAAAGCAAAACAGAAGCCAAGAGTCAACTATTGCGGCAAAAAATATGAAAATGAAAGCCAAAGATAAAGCTCTTGAACAAATGAAACAACGCTGGCAAGACAAACCTCAGCATGGCCAATATCCAGAACGTGCCAATAAATCCAATGTTGACAAAGTTAATACTCATCGATGGTTACGTGCATCTAGATTAAAGTCTGAACCTGAAGGCTTTATTCTTGCAGCGCAAGACCAAAGTCTTTTTACGAGAAACTTTCAGGCAAATATTATATATAAAAATATGGATCCAAAATTCACGTTTTGTGATAAACACCAAGAAACAATAGACCATCTAATCTCAGTCTGTTCTGTACTTGCCCCAAATGAATATAAAAATCGCCACTACCTGCCTTAAATCCTTGCGCAGACTTGGTAGGTAGTGTGTCCATAGCAGAAATAAAAGATGATGCTGATAATACTACTACTTCTTTTACTACTACTACTACTACTCCTACTACTACTACTACTCCTACTACTACTACTACTAATACTACTACTACTACTAATAATAATAATAAGAAGAAGAAGAAGAAGAAGAAGAGGAGGAAGAAGAAGAAGAAGAGAAGAAGAAATGAATAACTAATTTATGTAGAAGCACAACAAATTAATGATACTTTTTTCTGCTGACAGCTTGGAAAAATCATAAGCTGTTGAAGAAAAGGAGGTGAACTATGAATGCCTCTGATTGTGAAATCCAGACGAAGCCCCACATGTGATCGATGGAAAAAAAAGTCAATTTTACCAATCCTAAATAAATAAAACCGGAATGCCGAGTTCGAATTCCGTTGAATCCCTTGCATTCACTTACGCACAAATACCCTTGTGAAAGGTATCAATCCGTCTCTTCCCTTCATTTATGGGTTAAATTATATGACAGACTGAGTTCTATAGCCTTGGCTTGCAACCAGTCTACCACAGAAAGCAATGACAAACTACTGTGGAATAATCTTCTGCAAAGTCAGTAATGTCTCTTTCGAGACATGATCGCCCAAAGCGCATATCACGTATGACACAATGAGTCAAATTGTAGTTGACTGTTTCTTTGGCTTAAAAGTTAAAAATAAAAGTACATATCATTAAGTCAGAATTGCCATGAACTTTTTTTTTACTTCAGGTCGTACCGGTATTAGTCAGAAGATATGGAGCCATGCTAAAATCAATAAAACATATGAAAAATATCGCAGAAGGTCTTCGTGTTTCGAAACAAAGTTGTTGCTGAGGTCTGAGGATATTGAGAGAAAGTACTGTCGATTTTTTAGGCTTTATATCCTTAAAGTGTAGTTTTGCGGTGTCATGAACCGAATTCTAATTCCGGTTGAATTCGATGCACATTTACCATTAGGGAAATTATTAATCCATCTCTTCTTCCTATAGATTAAATAACAGGACAGATTGTGTTCGATATCCTTGGTTGGCAGTCGGTCTATCGCAGAGAGTAAAGCCAATCTACTGCGTGAAAATCTTCTGCCTAGATCGATACATGATCTCCGAAGCTTGTATCACGTAGGGCACTTAACTGACTGATTTGGATTTAATAGCAGGAATGAGCGAATTTACAGCCTTGGTTGGCGACCTGTCTACCGCATAGAAGAAATGGTAACGTACTGTGAGAAAAAAAAGGGTTCGAATTCAAGTTGAATTCGTTGCATTCCCTTTCGCCCAAATATTATTGGGAAAGGTATTCATTCGTCTCTTCCCTCCAGTTAGTGGCTAAATAACAGGACAGTTTTGTCCTATTGCCTTGTTTGGCAACCAGTCTACCGCAGAAAGTAAAAGCAAACTATTGCGAGATAATCTTCTGCCCTGTCTCTTTCGAGACATGATCGCCCAAGCGTGTTTTACATATGGCACGTAACTCACTGACTGAATATAATAGTTGAAAACATGATTAGGGCTTCTACTGGACATAAAGTGGGGGATCAGTTTCATATTGTTATTAAGTAATAAACTGATCCCCCTAATTACTGCTTAATATATCACATCTCTTCTCCCTCTAGCTATGAGTCACATAACAGGACAGATTGTGTTCTATAGCCTTGTTTGGCAACCAGTCTACTGAAGAAAGCAATGGAAACCTACTGCGAGTAATCTTCCGCCCAGTGTTTCATGTATGGCGATTAACTCACTGTCTGATTCTTAAAGAGCCAGCAGAGAGATAATCTCTGAAAACTGAACGAATAATTTAACTTAATAGATAATGAAATAGCCATTTTTTAAGACAGGTTTTGTTCATTTTATAAAAATCGTGATTCTGCGCGTATTCTGTTTCTTCATTCTCTGGAATTGCCCCGACTCCCTCATGATGATAAAACATTATTTTCCCATGATTTCAAATTCAGTGAAATCGTTCTACTAGATTGGCTACCTACGAAACTCAGAGATTTATGCCAAACGCAAACCATGGAGATAAAGAAATGGCTTCATTTGTTTATTTCTATGCCGTGTACCCTGAGAATACGGTCAGGCCATCATAGATCTTTACAATTTTTCTAGGTATGATGATAAACTGCATTTAGCGGAAATATTGGGAGGTGTTGCGGCTCGTAGAATCATCTCTTAATTGCTGTTGTTACTAGTTCTGTCTTGACTGTGTTTGGGTCCCAGCTATGGGTAAATTCTTGGTCTCTAAGCTGAGGTCAAGCACTATGAAAATATTAAAGATTTTATAGTAAGAAAAGCCAGCAATACATTTATGAAGAAAAAAAATTATTTCCAATTTGACTCTTGACAAAAAAAAATCTCGTAAAAAAACCTTAACGAAACCTGATTTGCAAACAGATTTTCTTTTACAAAGACTTCATATTCTATTTGTACAAATATAACCGAAAAAACTTATGGCATTTAATAAGATATTAAGGTTCATATGCCGTAAAACAAACTAAATAAAAGTTAAATATATCATGCGTTGTTTTCTTTTTTTTTTTTGTCGTCTTCAATCTGACCTGTGAGTATCAGATTCTCCAAGCTCTCTTTCCTTGTCATATTAGGTGAATTCAATTGGAAGTGTAACTCGGCACTTAGATTTGTTCAAATATCCGCAACACCTCAACGCATGTCCGCTTTTGATTCTTCTGGAAAAACAACATTAACGTGCACTGCTATCATTTACCTGCTTTTCCAACTGTGATGCAATATAACACAAGTTCGGGATTAAGTTTAAGAAATCCTGGCAGGAAAACCCCGTCTAGGACCAAAAATTGCCCAACTCCTGCAAAAGTTCATTCTCCGGAATTGCCCAGACTCCCTCATGATAATAGAACATTATTTTCCCATTTGATTTGAAATTCAATGAAATCGTTCTCCTAGATTGGCTACCAACCAAATTAGAGATTTATGCTAAACACAAATCATAGAGATAAAGAAATGGGTTCGTGTACCCTGAGAACACCGTCAGGCCATCATAGACCTTTACAATTTTGCTAGGTATGATGATAAATTGCATCTAGCAGCAAGATTGGCAGGTGATGAGGCTCGTGGAATCATCTCTTAATTATTGTTATTATCTGGCGCAATGAGATTGTGCAGCCTCGAGCAGGTGAGCCCTGAAACCGAGCACCTCTCAGTATTTTCTTTTTCTCGGATTCGTCTTTGTCCGCTGACAGAAACACAACTTAACCGAACTCTGCTTGAAGACAGAGACCCAAATACTGTAACACATAAGTGTATTGCTCCAAAACTTCTCAAAGACGTTACTGTTGCTACTGCTTCACAGATCCATAGCGTGTAATTAGCATTGTGGCTTCCCGCCGACAAGAGTAACAATGGCGCTGGGGACGTGGAGGTTTAATCAGAGTGATGGCAAGCAAAAAGAAGCGAAAATCAAAAGAAAAACACCAATGTGTGTGTGTGTGTGTATGTGTGTGTATGTGTGTATGTGTGTGTGTATGTGTGTATGTGTGTGTGTGTGTGTGGGTATGTGTGTGTGTGTGTGTTCAGGATGCTCAAAAAGTAGTTTTTTCAATAAGAAATCCAATGAGGTCAAGTCAGGTGAACGTGCTTGCCAATCAATTGAACCTCTTCGGTAAATCAATTTCTCAGGAAATGTTTGATCAAGATACTCACAAACTGAACTTGGAGGGGCACCTTCTTGTTGAAAGCGATACAAACACCTATTGCATATATATTCGGACGACCCTACACACACACACACACACACACACACACACACACACATATATATATATATATAGTTTTAAAAAAATAATTATTAAATAGTGTCTTATTCACAAATCTCTGAAGAAACTTACAACAGTGAAACATTTAGATTAAAGACACTTTTCCTACATGCACTTAACTTATATATATATATATATATATATAGAGCGATAGCTAGGTTCGAACCTGCCCATAATCTACTTAATGCTAAAACAGAAATCCTGAACAAATGTAAATTCCATAAAATTAAATTTCTTGCTTAGGGTGTTAGCGTAGATCGGTTTTTTTTTTGTTTTTTTTTTCTTTCTTTAAGCCCCCCCCCCCTGGTTTGTGGTCTGGTTCGTTAGTCTTTGTCTTGGTGTTATCTATTTATTTGGTTAGTCTTTGGTTTGCCTTTGCCCTGACGAGCCGTTGTGTGAAACCGCGGTAGGTTTTGGCTATCTTGAGATTCTTTATGTGTATATATATATATATATATATATATATATATATATATATATATATATATATATATATATGTATGTAGATTGATAGATAAAGAGAGATAGATAGATAGACATAGAGTGACCGCAATGTACTACAAGCGTCTGCACGTGTTCTTAGCTAGGTTTTGTGTGGAGGAACCCCCGATAAATATCGAAAATCGATAATCGAAAAATCGGGTTATAGAAGGAGTGGTCCGATTTTAATCAAATTTAATAGACTCATAGGCAGAGACATAAGAAACGATAGTTAGAAGTTTCAAGGTTGCAGTTCTTACAATAGTGCAGAAAATTTGATATCGATACCAGGAAATCAAAATTTGACTTACATCCATTCATTTTTCTTTCAGTCTAAGGTTTCGCTTTAACTAGAAACAACTATTACTTTTTAGTCTTTCGTGCCAACGTCCAAAGAGTCTGAGCTCCAGGGCCATGGATAAGTTTAAAACTTTCATTAAATCCGAGCAACGCTGGGCTATACTGGTAGTATATATATATATATATATATATATATATATATATAAAACCAGTTGTTTTTTTTTTCAAGTAGGGTGTACTGAACGGTCTTGTTTAAAGGCTCAAAATTAAAAAAAGAAAATTCGTGAAAATGAAACAAGCAATCATTGGTTAACCCTTCAAGAATTAATATAAAAATGTATCAAAATCTTTGTCGAAATTTTGCTAGGGTTCAATTTAGAGTTGAACACGAAGGAGCCATTTTGAACATGTTAAATAGTATTGTGTTTAAATTTGTTGTAAAACCAATCAGTAAATGCTTATAGATTTCCTTAACTTTTCGGTAAATTATTTCTATTCAATAAAAGTTAATTCAATAAAAACTTTATTATTTAGCATATATATATATATATATATATATATATATATATATATATATATATGTGTGTGTGTTTGTGTGTGTGTGTGTATGTGTGTGTATATATATATATCCTAAACTGCTATAGGTAATAATTAAATTACATACGAATTAGACCAGTAAAAAGCTATTTTAGAATATGCTCAATATATGTTTGAACGAAAATGAAGATTTAAAATGTCGACCATTTTGAAATTTTAGTTGGAAAGTTTAACTAATATGTTTATGAGGTTTTCGCCTTCATCTGGTTAACTGCATTATATATATATATATATATATATATATATATATATATATAATTCCAGGTATTTATATATATATAATTCCAGGTAAAGAGGATTCAAGGTTTTATCATTTTGAGTGCTCTGGCATTTATTTAATTATAAACAGTGCTCAATATAATGAGTATTATAGAGCTTAATATAATTATATAGTTATGTATCAATTGTACATTGCGACACGGAAATTTCTATGTTTCGAGATAGACTCTCCTCATCAGGCTATGTTGATGTTAGTTGTGCAGATGATTTGCATTTAAATGTAAATCATCTGCACAACTAACATCAACATTGCCTGATGATGAGAATCTATCTCGAAACATATAAATTTCCGTGTTGTAATGTACAATTGATATAGAACTATATAATTATATATACATATATACAGTACTGTTCAAAAGTATTAGGACAAGATCTACTTTGTCTTTTATAAGGCATCAAAATAAAGTTTAAAATCACCCCTGTCCTATCACTTTTGCACACTACCAGTAGTGTGCAAAAGTATTAGGACTGGTGATTTTCCTAAAAACCTCACTGAAATTCAAATACAGGGTGAAAAAACAAACCTTTGTAAGAATAATTTAACTACAAAGGAATAGGAAAGAATGCTTTGGAATTTAAATTGGCCCCCACAAAGCCCTGATATCAATCCTATTGAACATCGCTGGGATATTTTGGATAAAACATTGATAAATCTAATGTTACTTCGCAAGACACACGTTGGGAACTATTACAAGCTGCTTGGCAGGAGATACCATTAAATACATTGAAGAAGCTTGTGATGGCAATGGCTGACAGAATGAAGGCTGTGATCAAATCAAAAGGCTAATGTACTAAATATTAAATTTATTTTGTAACAAGTATTTTTTCTTGTTAAAGCATTTGTTAAATGAATGAAATAAAATTACTTTAATTAGATTGTTTATTTTCTGTCAATATGACTCATAAAAGATAAAATAGTTCCTGTCCTAATACATTTGAACAGTACTGCATGAATATATATATATATATATATATATATATATATATATATATATGTGTGTGTGTGTGTGTGTGTGTGTGTGTGTGTTTGTCTGTGTGTTTGTCTGTGTATGTATGTGTGTGTGTACTTTTAATAAAGAGATAGTTTAAGTCATTTTATTACCAGCTGGGAAAAAAGTGGTTTCATAGTTTTGTAGAATATGAGATAAAGCAAAGCACTATAAAAGAGAAAGGCCAATGAAAATTAAGGTATTAAAATACAGAAAATACCAATTGATATTGCATTTAAATGTATAAAGCTCAAAGTTGGCTGGAAATTAAAAAAACGAAAAAATATATGTAGGCTCGTGAAATGAAAATACATTGAAAACCCTATGATCTCCAAACTTCCCGCAATTATATTATGCCTAGTTTTTTGCAGTTCATTTGCTGTTCTGACTAAAATTGTCAAGTCAGGAATATTGTAAAATCGGCTCAAAAATCAATCTTTCATGTTATTAATATTAAGACTTGCAACTGAAAACTATGCTGTAATCTGTTAGATTTGGTATCGGTGAAACAGGTATAAGTAAAGTTTTTTCAAATTGCATCATATGTTTAAATTCTATCAGAGTTAACTCAAAATGTCTTCATTATCTATCTATCTATCTATCTATCTATCTATCTATCTATCTATCTATCTAAGTCTTTTCGTTATCTATCAATCTATCTATCTCTGTCTTTTCATTATCTATCTATCTATCTATCTATCTATCTATCTATCTATCTATCTATCTATCTCAATCTCGCCATTATCTATCTATCTATCTATCTATCTATCTATCTATCTATCTATCTATCTATCTATCTATCTATCATGACTTTTCATTATCTATCTATCTATCTATCTATCTCAATCTCGTCATTATCTATCTATCTATCTATCTATCTATCTATCTATCTATCTACGTCTTTTCGTTATCTATCAATCTATCTATCTCTGTCTTTTCATTATCTATCTATCTATCTATCTATCTATCTATCTATCTATCTCAATCTCGCCATTATCTATCTATCTATCTATCTCTCTATCTATCTATCTATCTATCTATCTATCTATCTATCTATCTATCTATCTTAATCTCGTCATTATCTATCTATCTATCTATCTATCTATCTATCTATCTATCTATCTATCTATCTATCTCAGTCTTTTCAATGATATCGATCTATTAATCGATCAATCCTAATCCACCAGTACGTTTGATATCTTTTGAGTTAATGCTAAAAACTTCTCGATTGAACTCACAGCATAACATCCTGGACAGACACACAGACACACACATACGAACACACACAAATACGCACACACATACACACACACGTACTTATATATATATGTATATATATATATATATATATATATATATATATATATTTCATTATAGCGGGTCGAATAGGATGACGAGAGAAATTAGAAAAAAATCATATAATAATAATAATAATAATAACTTTGATTATTATTAGTAATAATAATATTACTAGTAGTCGTAGTCATAAATTATTTCTTATAGCATTCATATAGTGTAAAGATTCAGATTTTAACATTATCTCATACTTCTAATTTTTCTAATAGTATGCAATGCTACTACAACTATTAGTATTACTACTAATAATAATATTAATAATAACAATAATAATAATTATGTGTTTTATATTTTCTCACATTGACATTTTATACCTAAACACACACACACACACACACACAAACATGCACTCGCACAAACACATACACCTATATACGATGTAATTAATCATAGGTACTGTTGGGGGTTTATACTTTTTAAAACTGTTGTAAACAATAAGCTCCTTGAGATAATCATTTTTTTAAAAAAATCGTTACTGTGACAATTACGCGTTTTAGGAACCTTGTTACTTCGAAAGAGGATAAGATTTAATGAAATGATAGTAAATATATTTTTAAAAAAAAAACAATGAACTTGGTACAACGAAAAAATAAAAATCTCTTTTCAAATCTTCTCACTTTGTTTTTTTTTCTTTTCAATTGGAGTAGATAGATCTATCTATCGCCCGGTTCACACTCCACCCATGTCTATTGAACAGATTAGGAGGCTCATCCCTTGTTCCCTGTTTAGGATGTGGTTTCCGGCTTTCTCTTTTCAAATCTTTTTACTATTAAGTAGCCCCCTGCACATCAGTGGCGTTACCGCCTTGCTCGGGGTGATACAATAAAAAAAAAAGGATATAGCAGTTTGATATATTGCGGTGTTATATGAAGTTCTTGTCAACGAATTTATGTGATATTTCTGTCATTTCCATATATCTAGGCGTGTGCGATTTTTCAGGCGATTGCTAACCGGAGATCCATGTCAATCTTCACAGCGAACATACCCCAACCCAAATAACATTACCGTTAGGAACGAATCTGTACAGAAACGAACTGAGCTGGATTTCCAGACTTTATTTTTCGCAATGTTTCCTTTTATTATTCTTGATCTTTCATTTTCTCACTCACTCACTCACTCACTCTATCTATCTATACCTCACTCCCATTTCATAGATCTTTCGTTCTCCCTTATCGTGTATCACATTCATTCCCAACTATTCAGTTTTTCCATTCATCGGATTTTTCCAGCTTACTGTCGTGTATTCATTCGAAGCCACGTGTTTTAAAAATCAACAACGTTTTTAAAACGTCTAACAAATTCCAATGCCCGGCAGGAATTTTTTTTTTTTCGTCGCTGGATAATTTTGCACTCAAATCAATTCTATGCAAATATATGCAAATATATTTTAATAATTAAATATAAAAAATAAACCCTGAATCAAATATTGAAAGACATTTCTGATCTGTGGAGAAAGATATCACAAGAAATCAGTTAAATAAAATATTACTTACGCTTTCTGATCCGGTAAAGAAATTTAGATTTATATATAGGTCCCATAAAGGTTGTTGTTTACATAGTTTGGTACGAGGTCACAAGCATGGAGCACCCAATGAGTACTGAGATCACTATTAATGATCTACAATTTAAGCTTGTTGAGCATTGCACCACAATGTCTTATAATTATTATTTGTTTTTATTATAGATCTGTATATATATTAAATATCGTTTTTTTTTTCTTCTTTAATTAACAATTTTTTTGTACAAATTATAAACTTGTTCATTGATTATCTTGTCCGCTGTTCATAAAAATATTGTTGAAAATTAAAAACAAATAACATGAAGTTAGAAAAAGTTATCTGGTAAAGTTTGAAATTGTTATGTATTTTTAAAATTCTTTCTCTGACAAACAAAGTATAGCTTAATGTTTTTTTTTAATTTCAAGTGTGTATCAATTGTTTCGATGTCAGCAATAGTTTTTTTCCGGTGGGTTTTGCAAGTGAAAATGTGTATTTTGTATTTTGTATCTCACTACCTCTGCATTTATTTAGGCTTTCGCTTCCTTGTTATTTTTTACCTGTTGTGTGTGAGAAATATAATCACTTCATATTACTTTTCCATTTTAAAGTGTCGCTAAATTGTAGTCGTGTTGATGTTTAAAACTTTCTCAAAAACATATTCACTACATATTTTCAATCAAACTCATATTTTTTCTTGATGAACGACAGCGAAAATTGCAAAAATTATATAAAGTTTAAAGTAAAAAAAACTTGTAATTTGAAATAAGTTTTTGCAGATAAACCACTGATATTCCTAAAAAAAGAAATTCTTGGCTTTTGTGATTTGTAATATTTATATATATTTTTTTTTCTATTAAAACTTTTTCCTTGTATCGATGTCTACTTACAGGGCGGTAAAGGGGAATTGGCTATTGTGTGACTGATGGTCACTTTGAAGCTAGCAGTGAAGCAATGTAACCGGTGGCTACAGAATGCACAGTGAGTGTGGGGTCTGCAAAGTCGACAACTTGCAGAATAACTACGGCAGAGACAGGAATTACATAGAAAGCTAAAATGTGAAAGCGTTTTTCACGTGGTTCTAATGTTGCTCAACTGTTTGGTGTATTAGTACTACCATTTCTTTCTCTTTTTCTCTGTGTATGGGTGTGTGTGCGTAAGAGAGTGCGGGTGAGTACATTTGACTCTTCGGTAGTGTGGATGCGGTAGTCTGTGTGAGAAAAATGTTTGTTGATGCGTGTCTGATCGGTGCAGGAGATGGTGATAATATGAGAGGAGTGTTTTCTTCTTTCAGAGTGTGTGTGTGTGTGTGTGTGTGTGTGTGTGTGTGTTCTGAATGTACGTAGGAGGGAGAGACGGCAATATGTGGGAGTGCACGTCGCAAAGTTGCGACTAGCACAAGGGGAGGAGCACAAATCGAACACATGTACGAATGTTCGATTGGAGGAGGAGTAAGAGGAAGTGGTGAAAAGTTGTGGGGGTGATTTGGATCTGAGAGCGGGAGTCAGTGAGCGCGTACGGCGCGTTAGTGTAGCAGGCGATGCTCGGTGGCAAAAATTCGTCGGGAATATTATTTTGTTAAAGGCGTACAGGAAAGAGGCAGAAGTACAAACGGAGAGAAAGAAAACGAAAAAGAAAAAGTACAAGAAAGGAAAGTTAGAGAGAGAGAGAGGCAGAGAGAGAGAGAGAGAGAAATATTGAATTTAAAATGAGTGGGATAAATAAGACGAAGAAAGAAATGGAGAAGAAACAGATGAAAAAAAAAGAAAGAAAGTGAAAGACAGGCAAAAGAAAGAAACCTAGATAGTAGGAGAGAGAGAGAGAGAGAGAGAGAGAGAGAGAACTTGGGAAACAGAAGAAGTGGAAGACAGAGAAACTTACAGAGAAAGTTGTTGGGAAAGAAAAGTATTCATCTAGTTTTACAATGACAGCAAATATCAAAATCCTGTTTCATTCTTTTATATTTAATATTTTTTATTTTGCATAAATTTCTCCGTTTATGGTTAAATCTGTGGGTGTGTATACTAGAAACAGATTTTGATGGAATGACTAAAAAATGCTTAAAACAAAACGAAATTATTGTTTTGAAAATCTGCGAACATTAAAAAAACAACTGATGATGCGATCGTTTCGTGGAAGAATAAGAAAAAAATTCCAAAGGAAGAGACTCTAAGGATCAATCGTAACGAGAAGGAAAAAAAAATTATAAAAAAAAGAAAAAAAACGAGCCTAAAATATATAACATGTTATTGAACTTGTGAAAAAGTTTCCCAGTGACGCAAATATATACGAACATTATTTTTTATCTAATTCGAAAAGAACACAGTGGTAAGAAGAAAAAAAAAAAATAGAGGAAATAATTCGTATGAAACGCGTAAATTCTAAGAAGTAACACAATGAAAAAATATTGACAATATATATATATATATATATATATATATATATATTGAGCCGTAAAGCTAGAAGCGTACATAACCAAAAATTTTAAAGACTATATAAAATAATATATATATGTATATATATATATATATATATATATATATAGAGATAGATAGATAGATAGATAGATAGAGAACAGACTGAGATAGATAGATAGATAGATAGATAGATAGATAGATAGATAGATATGAACAGACTGAGATAGATAGATAGATAGATAGATAGATAGATAGATAGATAGATATGAACAGACTGAGAAGATAGATAGATAGATAGATAGATAGATAGATAGATAGATAGATAGATAGATAGATAGATAAGGAGAGAGTGAGGGAGAGAGAGAGATTTCTAGTGCAAAGAATTTGCCATTTTAACGGAAAAGTGGCAGATTCTTTGCGCTAAAACTATCAACGCTCTTCTCCACCCCGATTCGAGCACGCACTTGCCAAATTGTGGTTTATCAGTAAAACTACTGAAAAACTAACAATCTTGGCTCCAAAAACTATCACAGCTCAACACGCACTGTCCATCTCTCTTTCTCACTCTCTCTATATATACATATATGTATAAAAAAAAAGCTTTCCACTACGTCCTTCTTTTTTTTTTTTTTTTTTTTACAGATTTTCTCTTTCATTAATTCTCATGTTTCCCCTTTTATCCCCCTCCCCTCATTTCTACCATTTATTTCATTTTTACCCACTTGTTCATTTCGGGTTTTGAAAAAAAAAAAAAAGAGTCTATTAAATTCTTCGGACTCCTACTATCTCCAGTTCATTTGCCGAACTTTCGTAACTAGCTCACGTTATATGATTCTATGAAATATTCTAAACTCGTTGTTTGTTTCGGTTATATAATATTTCAGCTGATCAGCACTCCGTCTTGTTTTAAAGTTTAAAATATATTCTTATTATCATAGAATAATTTAGATTACTTATTTTAATTATTATCGATTTACCAGTGTTTATTTCATCACGTCTGTTCCTCTAGTTTATTGTGGGTATTACCCGTCCAAGTAACCCGGTTAGCACTTGGTTTTCATTCGTGAGGTATACGCTCGCGAGTTGAAAATACTTTTCTGCGTGGTCTTCTTTTATGTCATGTATCCCTTCAGAACGTAGGCGATCGTAGCCCTCCATAACTTTCTGTCCCTTGTTTCTCTTAATATATTTTTTTGTTATTTCTCCTTAACCCTTCTCTGCTCCGCTCTGCTCTGCTCTATCGCCCGTTTGTTTAGACAGCGTGAGTCTATTCCTTGTATATTTCGACGTACGTATGTGTTTCTACTTGTATAGGCAGAGAAAAACGTAAAAGTAGAAGATGAATTACGAAAAAATCGAAAAAAGCATTGGATAGTTTTGATTTTATTTATTTACTGAGGACTACAGCGGATGGGGAAAAAAAAACAAAAAAAAAAAAGATTACAAAAAAAGAAATTAGGTAAACAAGGAGAAAATCTTCTGACTACTGAAACTACCTGTGCCTGGATTCTGTAATTACGAATCACAGAACAACGTGTTTTGTGTCATTGATCTATTTACAAAGAAAGGAGGACTTGTTTCTATCAATTTAGTATTTGGTTTGCGTGTTTTTTTTTCTCTTGTATACACATTCCTTCGGATTCACACATTTCATGTTTGTATTTCTAAAATACATTTAACTGTACCCGTTTTTTTGCGTTTTGATTTATACGTATTTTGTTTTAGATATTTTTTAAAAATATATTTAGTTTTAGTTTTTATCCAAGCAACAAATTGTTAATGTAAACGACAACTGATTTTAACGTTTATTTAAGGTTTTATTTAAGATGCTGTTGTTGTTGTTGTGGGGGGGGGGGCTTTTAAAAAAAAATTTTTTTTTATATTTATTTTCTTAACTCTCTGTTTTTTTAACCTTGCAGTCTTCAATTTCTTCTTTTTTTTTTTAGGTTTCAAGTTAGTTTTTTTCGATTTTCCCTAAAAAAATTCGATCTAATTACAAAGCTGCTTGATACACTATTCTAGCAATAGACGCAATTTTTTTTTCACCATTAATATATTCATGTTTTTTAATTCATTCTTCTTCTTTTTTTAAGCCGTGTCTTTTCAAGAAATAGGCGATCCCGAACCCCACTTCTTGCCCGTCTCTTGAAAATCTTAATAAATGTTATATTTCTGTTATTTCTCCCAAACCCTCTCATCCATTTGTTTAAGCCCATCAAGTATGTCACAAAATGCATTCCTCTGTCCATCTTATCCCTTTATCCGTCTTGTAAGTATCATATTCTCTAAGCCTCCTTCCTCATTATCTGTCTGAGAAAGATCAACTGCCTTTTCCTGGTGTAAATTATAAGTTTCTTTTTGTTTCTATTCTCTCCAAAACACCGTCGTCTCTCATATGGCCGGTCTATGGTATCCTCAGTATCCTTCTGTAAAACTACATTTCACTTATTTCGAATCTCTACTTCAACTTCAGGAAGATTTACATTCTTACTGTTTTTTCTCGTTCATCAGTTTTTATATTCACCGCCTTTCCTTACTAAATCAGTCAGTTAAGTGCCATACGTGATACACGCTTTGGGCGATCATGTCTCGAAAGAGACATGACTGACTCGGCAGAAAATTATCCTGTAGTAGGTTGCCATTGCTTTCTGTGGTAGACTGGTTGCCAGCCAAGGCTATAGAACCCAATCTGTCTTGTTACTTGACTCATAGCTAGAGGGATAAGAGATGTATTATATTATTAAGTAGTAATAAGTGGGGGATCGGTTCATTACTTCATAACAATATAAAACTGATCCCCCAGTTTATGCCCAGTAAAATCCTTAATCATGCTTTCAGTTATTACATTCAGTCAGTCAGTTAAGTGCCATACGTGAAACACGCTTGGGCAATCATGTCTCGAAAGACTGGGCAGAAAATTATCTAGCAGTATGTTGGCACTAATTTCTGTGGTAGACTGGTTGCCAGCCAAGGCTATAGAAACCAATCTGTCCTGTTATTTAACCCATAACTAGGGGGAAGAGACGGATTAATATCTTTCCCAATGCACGTAAGTGAATGCAATGAATTCAACTGGAATTCGAACTCGGCTACCCGATTTGTCGTTCCGAACCGAACCGAACCGATGTCCACTGCACCACATTGCACTATCGTTCATTTGGTTTTTATTTCATGCACTTTTCTTTTTACTTCCTGTTTTCTTTTTTTTCTCCTTGCGTTTTCATCTCAACAGATTTTGCTTCCTTCCAACATTTCTTTCTCTTTTTCTTTCTTACAGACATTATCGATTATTAGTTTTTTTTAGTTCACTTTTTTGCTTCCATCATGTCTTATTTGACTTTTAAGAACTTTAACATTCATTAGATTTTGTTTCCTGCTTTTGAATCCTTCATTTCTTCCTTTTGTCTTCCTTTTCTCTTTCTTGCTCATTCATTAGTTTTTAAATTCCTTTTTTTTTTTTTTGCCTCCTACCATCTTTTTCTTACTTTACTTTGTTACAGATTTAACGTTCATTACATTTTGGAATATGTCATACACTTTCTATTTGTTTCTTACGAAATCTTTTGTTCATCATTTTTTATATTACGAGCTTTTGACTTATTCCTTGACTAGCACGATAGCCCGGCGTTGCTCGGGTGTAATGAAAGCTTTAAAACTAATCCATGGTCCTGGAGCTCAGACTCTTTGGACGTTGGCACGAAAAACTAAAAAGCAATAGTTGTTTCCAGTTAAAGCGAAACCGTAGACTGAAAGGAAAATGAATGGATGTAAGTAAAATTTTCATTTCCTGGTATCGATATCAAATCGGTTTTTTGGTCGTAAACTGAATTTTGAAGGCTAAATAAGTCCTCTGAGTAAATGGTATCATGACTGAGACTAAGAACTACAATTATACCTACTTAGAGCCAAACCCGAAGCAAAAATCAAAATAAAAGGGCTGAAAAAATTACAGACATACAGGTAGATAAACAGACACAAACATCTTGCCTTTTATATATATTATCGATTTTCTACAGTATTTTAAGAACTGCAATCTTGAAACTTCTGAATAACGTTTCTTATGTCTTTGTCTATGAGTGTATCAAATTTGATTAAAATCGGACCACTCCTTTTATAACCCGATTTTTTCGATTATCGATTTTCGATATTTATCGGGTGTACCTCGACACAAAACCTAGCTAAGAACACTCGCAGAGACTTATAGTACAACTGTGTAAATTTTCAAGATAATCGGTTCAGCCGTTTCGGAGTCTATAGGTAACGGACACACACACACACACACATAGACACACACACACACGGACAAATTTCCATTTATAAATAAGTCTAGATTTGATATACTCCTCGATTTTACATGCTTCCTACATTAATTCAATCTTTTTCATTCATTCAAAATTTCTCGCTCATTCGTCTCAATATTCCTAGTTTTGCATCCTTTCTTCCTTTCTTTTTTTTTTTGCTTTTTTTTTTTTTTTTTGCTATCTTACAAAATTTCTCGCTGATTTTTTCAAATATTTTCCTTTGTAAATTTACACCTTCGGACATGTTTTCCTTTTTTCTTTCTTTCTTTCTTTCTTTCTTTCTTATTATTAACGTCTTCCTCATTCATTATTTTTTTACTGTTCAACTTTCCCTAATTTCTTCCTTTCTTTCCCTTTTCTTTCATACGGACAAACTCATTCATTGTTTTTTATTGAGCGCTTCTAGCACCTATCGTTCCTTCGTTTAATTTCTCATTCTTTCGATTATTCTTATTCATTGGTTTTGTTATTGAACACTTTTTCCCCTCTTTTATTTCTTTCTTAAAGACATTGTCATTCATTGGTTTTTTCTTATTGAGCATTTTCCTAGTTTTTCTTTCTTTCTTTCTTTCTTTTTTTTTTCTTCTTTTATCTTTTTTACATCCACTGCCATTTGTTTTTTTTTCCATTGAATATTTTTCCCTCTTTTCTAACTTTCTTTTCTTTATCTTACTTACAGAGATTTTCATTTATTTGCTTACTTATTCAAAACTTTCGCCTTTTTCTTGCTTTTTTCATTATAACCTAATTTTTTTTAAAATGGTTTTTATAAATGTCTTTCCCCTAAATTCCTTCTTTTTTTGTTTTCTTTCTTAAGGACATTCTCATTCATTGGCTTTCTTATTGAGAATTTTCCCCAGTTTCTTCCTTTTCTTTCCTCTTTTTATATTCTCAGTCAGTGGATTTTTTATTAAGCATATTTGCCTCCGTTTGAACATTCTTTACTTTTTTTTTCTTATGGCGATTCTCATTCATTGCTTTTCCTATTGAGCCTTTTTCCCACATTTCTTCCGTCCTTCTCATTCAGTGCTTTTCTTCTTGAGAACTCTTTTTTCCAATCTGATTTCCATTCCTTTATACTCAGACTACCAGTATAGCCCGACATTGCTCGGGTGTAATGAAAGCTTTAAAACTAATCCATGGTCCTGGAGCTCAGACTCTTTGGACGTTGGCACGAAAAACTAAAAAGCAATAGTTGTTTCCAGTTAAAGCGAAACCGTAGACTGAAAGAAAAATTAATAGATGTAAGACAAATCTTGATTTCCTGGTATCGATATCAAATAAGTCTTTTTCGTCGTAAACTGAATATTGAAAGCTAAATAAGTCCTCTGGGTAAGTGGTATCATGGCTAAGACTAAAAACTAAAATTATACTTACATAGAGCCAAACCCGAAGCAAAAACTAAAATAAAAGGGCTGAAAAAATACAGACACCCAGACAGATAAACAGACACACAAACATATTGCCTTTTATCTATATATATTATCGATTTTCTGCGCTATTATAAGAACTGCAACCTTGAAACTTCTGAATATCGTTTCTTAAGTCTTTGTCAATGTGTGTATCAAATTTGATTAAAATCGGACCACTCCTTCTATAACCCGATTTTTTCGATTATGGATTTTCGATATTTATTGGGGGTACCTCGACACAAAACCTAGCTATGAACACTCGCAGACGCTTATAGTACAATTTTATAAATTTTCAAGAAAATCGGTTCAGCCGTTTCGAAGTCTATATAGGTAATGGACGCACACACAGACACACACACACACACACACACACACACACACACACACAGACAAAGTTCTATTTATAAATAAGTTTAGATACATAGAAGTTTTCTTATTGAGCATATTCACTCCATTCTTGTTTTCTTTCATTTTTCTTTGCTACGGCCGTTCTCATTCATTGGTTTCATTCCTTTATTTTTCTTTTCGTTCTGTCGGACATTCTTATTCATACCTTTTCCTATTAAGCTCTTTTCATTTCTTTTTTCTTTCTTTTTCTTTCTGACGGACATTCTCATTTATTTTAAATGAGCATTTGTACTTATTTCTTACTGATATATCCCGAAAAGGAATACAGTATAAAATGATCAGTTGAAGGATGTAACTCCAGACCAGGAATAAGAAATACAGATTTATTGTACTAAGGTACAATTAACAATAATACACATATAGGCAAACCACGGGTTGGAAAGAAATCGACTATCGAATAGTAAATGCCTTCGCCTAAGACCTTTCCTGTATTTACTAGCCTTCCCACGCAAGGCCAGATGTGACACATGGTCATTTTATAGTGGGTATTCCCGGCCATATAGCCGGGCCAAAAAATCTCTGTCTATTTTTCCCCAGTCGTGGATCTACCCTTCGGCGGAACCACGACTGGGTTTGTGCTCTCTGCTCGGAAGCAGAGAGCTGACAGTGCCATAGAGCAGTCAGGCGAATGCCTGAGAGCTTTCCCGTATTCGTACCGCTCGTTACCGTCTTTTATAAAGTAGAGCATTCTATTCTCGGGGATGGCAGGATGTTCCACTATAACACTTTTTAACATTCTCATTCATTGGGTTTCTTTTTCCTCCGTTCTTTTTTTTTTTTTTAAATGTTTATTCCAGAAATTCTCATGTATTAGTTTTCTAATTAAACACTCACACATTCCATCCTTTCCTTTACTTTGTTATAGGCCTTGTCGTTCATTCGTTTTCCTATTGATAACTATTTAATTCCTTTATTCCGTTATTCTATTATAACTATTTAATTCCTTTATTCCGTTATTCTCTTTTTCCTTACGAAAATATTCATTCATTAATTTTCCTGTTGAGCACTTTTTCCTCATTTCTACATTTATTTTTTTTTCTTCTTCTTGAAAACATTCTCATTCATTGGTTTTCCCATTGAGCACGTTTCTCTCCTTCTTCCTTCTTTCCATTTCCCAAATTAAATACATTCTAATTCACTTTTCCTTCTATTCTTCTCTGTATTTTAACTTTCTTTTTTACTTATATTCTCATTTATTGATATTTATTTTAAAGAACTTTCCCTACTTTGATTTTTTCTTTACATTTTTACAACCCTTCTCCTAAATTGGTTTCACTATTGAGCACTTTTCCTTACCTTTCATCCTTTCTTTTTTCTTTTCTTTTTACAAACATTTTCATTCATCGGTTTTCTTTTTGTGTACTTTTTCCACCTTTCTTTCTTTTCTCTTACGTTTTTCTTTCTTACGGACATTTTCATTCATTGGTTTTCTTTTTGTGTACTTACCTCATTCTCTTCATTTCTTTACTTTATAATTTTTCAGAAAACATTCTCCTTCCTTGAGCACCCTTTCCTTCTTACTTCCTTTTCCTCCTTTTTTAAGGACGTTCTCATTTATTAGTTTTCATAATGAGAATTTTTCTTCCTAACTTTTTTCTTTACGTTTTCTCATTCATTGGTTTTCCTATTGAGCAATTATCCCTCATTGTTCCTTTTTTTCCTTTTTCTTTCTTATTGACATTCTAATTCGGTGGTTTCATTCTTGAGCATTTTTCTTCCTTCTTTCTTTCTTTGGTTTTTACCCTTTCTCTCATTTAAGTTTTTGTTCTATTGAGTATTTTCCTGCTTTTTTGTCCATTCATTCCTTTTTCATTCTCACGGTCAGGCTCATAGATTAGTTTTTCTATTGAGCACTTTCCACTTATTTTTTCTTTCCCTTTTCTTTCTTATGAAATTTCAAATCAATTATTTTCTTTTTCTCGACGTCCACTTTATTCGTTTTCCTTCCTTACGGTCATTTTAAAACATTTTCCCCATTTCTTCCTTAAGTTTCTTTTTGTTGTGGATTGTTGTTGAGAAACCACACAAAATAATAAATAACAAAAACAGATATGGAGATAGATATGTGAGATATATTGAACAAAAAATATACAAACTGGAACACAGGTTAGTCAATTAAGGAAATACTAGGGATACTGTTAGTAGGACTCAATATATACAGTCTTGTAGAGAAGTATGTCCGAGTAATGAGTCTATATTCTTACTGACCAACTAAGCGGCGGTTCAACTACTCAACTCCTGCTACACACTCTCTCTAATACTCACTGCCGTTATTATTATTTTGTTTTTGAATAGACTGAATCCATGGCTGTATTTTCTTGCTTGTATTTTTATTCACATAGACGAAGATAAACCAAATGCGCATCGATTTAATTCTAGTGTACCATTGCATTTCATGTCATCGAGTTATATTCATGCTGTCCATTGATATTTTATCCATAACTGGGGGAGACTAGATAAAATCATATCTTGCTCAAAGTTATTAGCATTTAAGTAAATGTCGCCTGGAAACCATTATTCCGATATACCTCAATAGATAAAGAGATTTAAACTTTGTGAAAAGTCGTAGAAATTCTTGGAAACTGAGAAAGAATATAATGTGTTGTGGATTCTGGTTTAGAAACCACAGAAAATAATAAATAACAAAAACAGATTTGGAGATAGAAATGTAAGTTATATTGAACAAAATTTACAAACTGTAACACGGGTTAGTCGATTCAAGAAATACTAGGAATATTGTTAGTAGGAATCAATATATACAATCTTGTAGTGAAGAAGTAAGTCCGAGTAATGAGTCTATATTCTTATTGACCAATTAGCGGCGGTCCAACTACTCAACGGTTTTTAACCACCTTCCCACTTAAGGCGAGATATGACACAAGGTCTTTTTAATGTGGGTCTTCCGGGCCATATAGCCCGGCCAAAAATATCTGTCTCTCTTTCCCCAGTCGGGATTCTACCCTTCGGCGGAACCAGGACTGGGTTAGTGATCCCTGCCCGAAGGCAGAGAGCGCTCTCCGCCCAAATGTAGAGAGCTGACAGTGTTGATAGTATAGTACTACTACTAAACTCTATATTTAGTTGTCCCTCCCAGTAAGGACAACATGTGACACATGGTCAGTTATAAGTGGGATTTCCGGGCTATATGGTTTATTTTTGTTTATTTTTGCCCAGTCGTGCTTCTACCCTTCGGCGGAACCACGACTGGGTTATTGCTCTCTGCTCGGAAGCAGAGAGCGCCCTCTACGCGAAGGCAGAGAGCTGACAGTGTCGTAGTAGAGTACAGCTTCTTCTTCTTCTTCTTCTTCTTCTATGTGCCCTGTCCCTTCAGGACGTAGGCGATCATGGATCTCCACGTCTCCCTATCCCTTGTGGCTCTTAGTGTGTTTGTTCCTGTTGCTCCTGGCAACCCCCGTTCCGTCATCCACCTGATCAGACCCTGCAAATATGTTATCCGCTGCCTTCCTCTGTCTTTCCTTCCTTCTATCTGTCCAGTCAGTATCAGGTTCTCCAGGCTCTCCTTCCTCATTGCATGTCCCAGGAACTTCAGTTGTCTCTTCCTGATGCTCAGCATCAATTTCCTTTTTGTTGCCATTCTTTCTAATACTTCGTCGTTGCTTGTATGCTCAGTCCACGATATCCGTAGCATCCTACTGTAGAACCACATTTCGGCCGCTTCCAGTTTTGTCCTCATTTTCGATTATATTGTCCAGCATTCACAGCCGTATTGAAGAACTGACATCACGTAGCAGTCTAGCACTCTTTTCTTCGTTTCTATTGAGATCTTCCTGTGTGTTAGTATTTTGCTCATCTTCTGGAACGCGTCCTTTGCCATGCCAATTCGCCTTCGGATCTCCGTGTCGCACTTTACATCTCCTGTTAGAACACTAGAGTACAACTACTCAACTCAATTCAATTCATTATATGCAGGATTATATGTCCACATTCGACGAGTCCATTCTTGTATCCAAAAAGGGGTGATCGCCAACACTTTTCCTATCTTACGGGCATTCTTATTTATTGTTTTTTCTATCGTGATTCTTTCCCTTTTTTTTTTTAATCATCTCACCCCAAGCAAGGCATTCCACTGCCACTATTGCGCATGGGGCTACATAGGGGAAGGTAAAGAGAAGGAGTGGATAGACATAGGGAATGTCAGGAGAAAGGTGACAGATGAGTAAGGATAGCGAGGATGAGGGTCGGGCAGATGGGAAGAGTGCTTGATAGAATGGGAGCAGGTTAGTGTGTTAGGAGGTGTGTATTGACCTTACATTTAAACTCCTGGAGATTGTAGCCGTTGGGGAAGCAATCGTTTGGAAGGGAATTCCACAGTCGAGAAGTGCGAGGAAAGAAACTGTTGGAGTAGAAGTTACGGCTGCATTTTATCGGTTTCACTGTAAAAGGGTGGGATCTAGTTGCTAATCTAGTATCTCGTTCAAATTCGTATTTAGGGGGCACCAGTGATCTAAGTTCATCGGAGCAGAAGCCGTGAAAGTATTTATAGAAGAGACACAGGGAAGCCACGTCTCGCCGGTGGGAGAGAGACTGCAGGCGGTCTGCCAAGTCGGTATCTATCACATTACAGACCCTCCTCTGAACCTTATCGAGAAGCCCAAGGAGAACAGCAGGGGCACCCGACCAGATATGGCAGCAGTATTCAATGCACGGGCGGATGGTAGATTTGTAAATGTGCAGGATAGATTTAGACGGAAAAAACTTCCGGGCCCTACACAGAGAACCGACTTTCATAGCAGCGGATTTAGCAATGGATTCGATATAGTCATTCCATTTGAGGTCCGCTGAAAGTGTGAGACCAAGGAGGCGTAGTGTTTTGCTCTCTGGGAGACAAGCCTGGTCCATGCTAATGGGAGGTAGGTAAGATTGTCGATGATGGTTAATTGACAGTAGCTTCGTTTTAGAAGCATTAAAATTTACTAGCCATTTCTTACCCCAGTCCAATATGGATTGGAGGTCTTTTTCAATCTCGGCTGCGAGTTTAGCTTTGACACCTACACCAGATTTTTGTTGGAGGCGAGAGTAAACTGTGGTTTCATCGGCGTACAAACCTATTTGGGTTCTTATGGAATCAGGGAGATCATTAATATATATCAGGAAGAGTGTAGGACCTAAGATGGAGCCTTGGGGGACACCTGCGTTTGTATGGTAGTTCTGAGAGGCATGTCCGTTTAATACCACTTTCATTGTGCGGTTAGAGAGGAATGACTGCATTAGTTCAAACAAATGTCCAGTTATACCATAGCTCCGCACTTTACATAGAAGGCCAGCATGCCAAACTCTGTCGAACGCCTTAGATATATCCAATGCAACGGTTCGAGCTTCGCCATTCCTGTCGAGTGCCTGGTATATGTACTCGGTGATGGTCGTTAGCATATCAGCAGTAGACCTGGTGAAGCGGAAACCATATTGCTTGTCCGAGAGGAGCCTATGTGCTGTGAGATGCTGAACTACCTCGGCGTTGATAATTGCTTCGAACACTTTGCCAAAGATCGGAAGAATGCTGATAGGGCGGTAATTTGCAGGGTCAGAGGGTTCTCCAGTGTTTTTAAATATAGGAACTATAGAGGAAGATTTCCAACAGGCAGGAAAGCAGGAAGCAGATAGGCAGAGGTTGTAGAGCTTAGAAAGGATAGAGGAGAGTTCAGGGGCACATTTCTTTAAGACTATGGTTGGGATTCCGTCACCACCGCTCGCTTTATGAGGGTCAAGTTTTAAGATTATCTTAGACACAAGCGAAGGTGTAATGTGGACATCATTCAGTTGTGCCTCGGTTCTAGGTGAGAAGTCGGGTGTAAAAACTCCAGATGAGTCCAGACTCGAATTGTTCGAGAATCTGCGGGCAAAACATTCAGCCTTATCTGCTGGGGAGGTGAGGACCTCAAATTTGCTGATTAGCGGGGGTATTGTGGACTTGCTCTTGTTAAGTACTCTTTTACAGAGTCGCCAGTAGTCTGTAGAGCCGAATTTAGAGCATGCTATGCGTTGCTTCATTCTGGCAGCAAACAACATCTTAGCTTCGTTAAGTATCCTTTTACACTTATTACGAGCTGAAGTGAAAAGGCGCCTGTTTTGTTCCGACGCATAGTTACGATAGAGTCGGAAGAAATGATTCCGGTGGGCAATGGCAGCCGAACAAGCGGGTGAGAACCATGGAGACGAATGAGATTTAAACTGGAATTTCCTAGCAGGGATGAAGGCATCGATGCCAGCCTTAACCCAGGAGGAGACCTCGGATGCACATTCTTCGATGGGAAGACTGAAGACGTTGTTCCATTCTTTTTTCTCACAACCCTTCCCATTCATTGGTTTTCTAATTTTGCTCTTTTCTTAACTTTCTTCCTATCGTCTTTTTCTTTCTTGTGGTCATTTTCATTCATTGGTTTTTTATTATTGATCACCTTACCATTCTTTGATCAGACGTACTTTTTCTTTCTTCTCATTTATTTGTTTTCTTATTGACCTCTTTTCTTCGTTTCTGTTCTTTTTTATTTCTTACGGATATTCTCATTCATTGGTATTCCTGTAGAGCACTTTTATTTCTTACGGATATTCTCATTCATTGGTATTCCTGTAGAGCACTTTTATTTCTTACGGATATTCTCATTCATTGGTATTCCTGTAGAGCACTTTTATTTCTTACGGATATTCTCATTCATTGGTATTCCTGTAGAGCACTTTTATTTCTTACGGATATTCTCATTCATTGGTATTCCTGTAGAGCACTTTTATTTCTTACGGATATTCTCATTCATTGGTATTCCTGTAGAGCACTTTTATTTCTTACGGATATTCTCATTCATTGGTATTCCTGTAGAGCACTTTTATTTCTTACGGATATTCTCATTCATTGGTATTCCTGTAGAGCACTTTTATTTCTTACGGATATTCTCATTCATTGGTATTCCTGTAGAGCACTTTTATTTCTTACGGATATTCTCATTCATTGGTATTCCTGTAGAGCACTTTTATTTCTTACGGATATTCTCATTCATTGGTATTCCTGTAGAGCACTTTTATTTCTTACGGATATTCTCATTCATTGGTATTCCTGTAGAGCACTTTTATTTCTTACGGATATTCTCATTCATTGGTATTCCTGTAGAGCACTTTTCACTGATTTCACTGATTTCTTTCTTTTTCCTTTTTCTTTTTACAGTGATTTTCATTCGTTGGTTTTACTATAGAGCATTTTTTACTTCTCTTTTCCTTTCTTTCTTTTTTTTTCTTTCTTACGGACATTTCTTTTCGCTGTTTTTTTTTTTGATCACTTATTTCCCTTATCTTCAAATCTTCCGTTTTCTTTCTTAGAGACATTCTCATGCCATTTTTTTTTGCATTGAACTTTTTCTCTCTTTTCTTAGTTTCTTTACTTTTTCTTTCTTCCATGCATTTCCTTACATTAATTCTTTTATTGAGATCTTTTCACTATTTTCTTCCTTTATTGCAATTTATATTCTTACGTCTTTTCTCATTCACTGATTTTCCTATTGAGTACTTTTCTTTTCTTTCTTCTTTTTATTTCTGCGGGAGTTTCCTAGATTTATTTCCGTGTCTGCTACTAGCACTATATCATCTGTATCTATATATATATATATAAAAGACAAGTTGTTTGTGTGTGGTTCTGTCTGTCTGTCTGTCTGTCTGTCTGTCTGTCTGTCTGTCTGTCTGTCCTTTAAACAAACCCACAGGTTTTTTTTCCGATTCTCAACAAACTTCACATAAATATTCTTTAGGCTTCTGGTCAGGTCATGGCGACTTATTTTTTCCGATTTCACCCCGATATCGGAAATCGATACACAGATATCCTATCGGGTCTTATCAAAATCAGGTTTTCAGCCCTTTTATTTTTGTTTTTGCTTTGGATTTTGCTCTAAGTAAGTATAATTGTAGTTCTTAGTCTCAGCAATGATGCCATTTACTCAGAGGATTTATTTAGCCTTCAAAATTCAGTTTACGACGAAAAAAACTTATTTGTCATCGATACCGGAATTCAAAATTTGACTTACATCCATTCATTTTTCTTTCAATCCAATGATTCGTTTTTTTATTGGAAACAACTATTGCCTTTTAGTCTTTCGTGCCAACGTCCAAAGAGTCTGAGCTCCAGGACCATGGACTAGTTTTAAAGCTTTCATGACACCCCAGCAACGCCGGGCTATACAGCTAGTATATATATATATATATATATATATATATATATATATATATATATATATATACTAGGTGCGATTGGTAAGTTGTCGCAATTAATTTATTATTTCAAATATTCTTCAGGCTGAGACTGAGCTCCAAGACCATGCATTAGTTTTAGAGTTTTCATTACACCCGAGCAACACTGGGTTGTACTGATAATATCTGATATCGTTAACATTCTGACAACCAATGATGATTCCTGGCAGGATCTCTAGCTCTCAGAGAATTGCTGAATGTTTATAGGTTGAATACATCCGGTGAGAAGATACATCCTTGTCTTACACCCCTTTCTGTACTTGCATATCTGCTGAACTCATTTCCTTTACGTATGCGTTTCGTTTGCTGCTAGTATAGGTTCTTGATTATACTAACATCTTTCCCCGAATATCTCAAGTTTGCTGAGCAGCTGTAACATATCTTTGTTACATATTTATCAAACCCTTTGCGTAGGTATTAAAGGGAAGTACACGATCTTCTGTTTTCGTATTGGTCTTTCAGTTGAAATTGTGTGCATAAATACCCCGTTTCTTTTAACGATGTCTTTGAAGAACTCATGAGGTTCTTGTACTATCGCCACTCTGATTCTTCACGCTATATTCATTGGTATCCGGATCATGAACTTTACTCTGTGGCTTATTTAGGTGATTGTTCGCTGGAATTCACATTCGTTTGGATTTGGTTTCATAAGCAATAAAATAAAAACAGATCTGCTTAGGTCTTGTTGTATATCACCACGGTTGTAGATTTCATTTATTGTTTTTTAATCTTGTCAGTCCATAAATTATCTTAGGCTCTCAGCATTTTATATTAGAGTTCCCTCTGGCTCTGCGGTTTTGTTTCTTTTTCATTTGCCCACTGCAGCTTCAACTTCGGTTTTTAATATTCCCGGCCCGTCGTTATTCCGCTGCTTGTTCTATTTTGTCGTGGACGAGATTTCACACATACTCGTCCCATCGTGATGTATTTTCACTTTCTCTACTATGAGCGAATTGAATTTTACGTATCGTGTTGATGAAAATGTATTTTTAGTTCCAGTATTTGTTTATACATTTCTCCTTTATTTGTGATACTCAATCTAACTATTTTTGCGCCTGTTTTATAGAGCTATTCTTTAGCTACTCCTCATTTGTTTCTTATTTCCTGGCAAATCTTTATGTATTCCGTTCCATGTCTTGGCACTGTTTTCTGTCTCATATTATCGAGAATTTAATTTGTGATCAGCTCATTTTCTTTCTACGTCCGTTTTTCTTTTGGATGATGTAGCTACTCCTTATTTGCTTCTTATTTCCTTGCAAATTCTTATGTATTCAGTTCTTTGTCTTGGCACTGTTTTCTGTCTCATATTATTGAGAATTGCATTTATGATCAGCTCATTTTCTTTCTACGTCCATTTTTCTTTTGGATGATGTTGTTTGCTGATGTCACTAAGGCATCACTTTGTGTGTCCCATATCGAGTTTCCGTTTCTATTTTGTCTATCCGTTGTGGGGAATTACCCACAATATGAACTCTACCGGACTACATAAATACCAAGAGTTATCTACTCTCAAGAGTAGTAGTAAGTAGCAGCAACTACGATACTCATTTTTTAGTACGCCGTTCCGGAACTAAGTACTATTATACTCTATTTCCTCTGTACACTGTTCCTCTTTTGTAATATAATATTGTTTCCAACCGTATACCGTGTCCGAGTCTTTCTTGTGACCTTTTTCCCATGGCCACATCAATTGGCGACGAAGTAATTCGAACTACTGAGGACCTTCAACAAATCATCGTCGACATCAATTAGCGACAAAGTATTCGAACTTACCTAGGACTCGCAACAATTCTTCACCACAAAAATTGTCGACAAGAATTTCAAAGCCACAAAGCTTAAGAATTACCTGCAAAGAACTCGTTAATAAGCGACTGACAAGTTGTTCAAGTCTACATGGAACTTTAACTGCCTTAGTAACAAACCGTCCCATAACTCAAAGGAAACAAACATTATTACCACGAAAATATTGACAGAAAATCCTGCAACATTCAAGGCAAAAAGTATTATCGGACACTGGTAAATAATTAATAAACTGTCTGTATACTGTGCTTCAAAACATACTGTAAGTAGATCATTTTCTAGCTAATAATTTTTTCTTCCTCCAAAGAAAAAAACAATTGTTGTTCTCGTTTTGTTGCGTACAGTTGAAAATGTAATTCGTTTAATAGTTAAAGTAACCAGCGGGAAAATAAAGAAGTCCCCCACCTCACGAAGGAAAGAAAATTCCATTTTTGTCTTCTCGTTGAGAAGAGGATTTAGAAGTAGTAAGAACTGTTTCTCTCTCGTTCTAAATAAAAATCTATAATGGAGGATTTTAAAGCCCTCATCGTCCAGATGATGAAAGCTCAACTGGACCACCAACAGAAAACAGAAGAATGTCTAATAGAACAAAAACAACAACAAATAGAACAACAGCAACACTTGTTAGAGATATTTAAAAAATGAAGACAGACATATCGAAACATTACAGAATAATGCAGACAGACACAGGGAAACACTGCAAAAAAGTGAAGACAGATATTTACAAACACTTCAAGCAAACGAAAACAGAGAAAAACGAGTTGAGGAATTGCTTTTCGAAACCCTGAATAACACGCCCACCGCCGAGAACAACGCGGCATTCTCACAACGTACCATCTGGAATACAATGGAAATTTTCACGTATGTGCCGGAAGAAGATAATACATTCGTCGCATACTTCAGGAGATACGAAGATCTCTTCAGGGTCGACCGTGAAAGCTAGCCTGATTCAAAAAAAGGTCAGGTTACTTCTGCGAAAGCAGAACACCATAAATTTGTGGATTACATTCTAGCTATCAAAACCACAGAACTAGAATTTACAGAAGCCGTAAGATTGTTATCAGAATTTTTAGCCCTAACAAGTTTCTTTTTCATAAGAGATGCAAATGCTTTAATTTGACAAAGCAAGACAACCAAGATTTAACTTTCGCGACAATCGTAAACAAACACTGCAACGATTTTAGGCTGGCGGATTTGACGGCAGACGATTTTAAATGCCTCATTTTTGACCAGGGATTAGTATCAGCAAAAAGCACCGAAATTAGGCGTAGGGTAATCGCGAAGTTAAAGAGTGAACCAAATTTAACACTTCAGACATTGGCAGAAGACTGTCAAAGAGTGATAACCGGAAAGAACGACTCGAGAAATATAAAGCAATCGGGTATAGCACACTTCAACAAAGTAAATTATAAGCAAAAATATTACGCCTTGAATAAAAAGAACATAGACCATTCACAAAACGGAAAAATCATGCAACAATGAATAAAATTACTCCCCAGTCCGTGCTATAGCTCTGCCCCTTCCTAAATAAAAAATGCCAAAAGTGCGGCAAATTTGGCCATAATGACTGCCATTGTACAAGTACAAAAACAATCAAATATCGAGTCAGACAGGTTGGTCAAGCGAGAAATGAGATGGAAACTTGCGAAAATACATCACCGTCAAGATATTGAATAAGACGGTTAAGCTCCAGTTAGATTCTGGATCAGACCTCTCTATTATAAATCTACAGGCTTGGAGGAGGCTGAACAAGCCAACGTTACAAAATGTAGTAAATCAGCTCGTACAGTGACTGGAAGTAGGATTAATTTCATTGGTGTGTTGTAACTGTCAGTTAAATTAAACAGTAAGACCAAAAATATAAAGGCGTTCTTACTAAAACCCTCTGAAAATGTATTTGGCACTGATTGGTTGGAGCACTTTAATTTGTGGAACCGCTTTATCAACACATTTTGCCAAAGAATTGAAAATATTACATCAGAAGCCGAGGCACTTAAAGTGGAACTCAAACAGACCTTTCTTGAAGTTTTCTCAGATGGCTTAGGCAAGTGTACTAAGATACAAGCACAATTCGAAGTAAATAAAAACGTACAACCTTTTTATAAGAAAAAAAGAAGTGTACTGTTTGCTGCACTGAACAAGATTGATGAGGAACTGGATAGACTACTTGACACTGGTATTCTATCTAAAATCGAGTTCAGCGTATGGGCAGCTCCTACCGTATATGTTAAAAAAAGAAGTCGAATAAAATACGGGTTTGTGCAGATTTTTCTACCGGGTTGAACGCAGCACTAAAAGACCACCACTACCCTCTACCTAGCCCGGAGGAGGTATTCACTAAGTTCAATGGCGAGAAGACGTACCCTTAAATCGACTTAAGTGACGCCTACCTTCAAATCTAAATAGAAGAGGAGAGCTCAAGACTCCTATGTATTAATACTCATAGAGGACTGTACGAGTTCAACAGATTACCCTTTCTAATCAAGGTCGCGCCTGCGATTTTCCAGCAAGTCATGGATACCATGCTGGGCGGCCTTGACTTTGCAATGGCGTATATAATAATTACCAGTCAGGCCATAGAAGAGCATAGAGAGCATGTATATAGGGTTTTTGAGAAAATTCGTGAGTATGGGTTCAAAACGAAAGAATACAAATGAGATAAAAAGCTCAGACACATCATCACCGGAAGCGATAGACATCCTGATCCCTAATATCATTCGCGAATATATCGAGGTTTCCTTCGTTCTTTCGTTTTTTATTTATTTCATTTTTTTCTCTCGGACATTTTCCTTCCTCAGTTGTTCTATTCTTCACAGTTTTTTCATTTTTTAATTTTTTGTTTCTTATGTAATTTCTCATTAATTAGATTTCGTAATTCGCACTTTTCATTCTTTCCTCTTTTTTTCTTTTTTTTCTATCTTACGGAATTTTTCATTCAATAATTATCCTCTTCTCAACAGTTACCTTGTTCCTTTATTTATTCCTTTTTACTTTTTGACAGACTTTTTCATTCATTAGTTTTCGTATTTCCTTCTTCTTGCGCAGTTTTATTCTTTTTTTCGGAAATTTTCTTTCATACGGGATTTCTCATTCATTATTTTTTCTATTCTTCTCTTGTCGCTCCTTCTTTCGGATTTTCTTTATTATTTTTTCTTACATTCTTATTCAAATATTTTCCTAAACATTCTTTATTCTTTACTTTATTCTCGTGGATTTTTAATACAGCAACTTTTTTATTTACCGGTTTTCCTTTCTTTCTTACTTTTTCCTTTCTTTCTTTTTCTTTCATACATTCCTCTTTCTTTTTTCTTTTTTACGTTTTTCTTTCGTAGTTTTCTTTTATCCTTTTTTTCATAAATTTTCTTTCTTACTTTATTTCGTACTTTTTCTTTCTTACATTTTCTTCCATACGTTATTCTTTTATACGTTTTCCTTTCTTACTTTTTTCATTCTTACGTTTTTCTTTCGTACTTTTTCTTTCTTACGTTTTTCTTTCGTACGTTTTTCTTTCGTACTTTTTCTTTCTTACGTTTTTCTTTCGTACTTTTTCATTCATACGTTTTTCTTTCGTACTTTTTCATTCTTACGTTTTTCTTTCGTACTTTTTCATTCTTACGTTTTTCTTTCGTACTTTTTCATTCTTACGTTTTTCTTTCGTACTTTTTCATTCTAACGTTTTCCTTTCGTACTTTTTCTTTCTTACGTTTTTCTTTCGTATTTTTTCATTCTGACGTTTTTCTTTCGTACTTTTTCTTTCTTACATTTTCTTTCGTACTTTTTCTTTCTTACGTTTTTCTTTCGTACTTTTTCTTTCTTACATTTTTCTTTCGTACTTTTTCATTCTTACGTTTTTCTTTCGTACTTTTTCATTCTTACGTTTTACTTTCGTACTTTTTCTTTCTTACGTTTTTCTTTCGTACTTTTTCATTCTTACGTTTTTCTTTCGTACTTTTTCATTCTTACGTTTTTCTTTCGTACTTTTTCTTTCTTGCGTTTTTCTTTCGTACTTTTTCTTTCTTACCTTTTTCTTTCTTACGTTTTCCTTTCGTACTTTTTCTTTCTTACATTTTTCATTCGTACTTTTTCATTCTTACGTTTTTCTTTCGTACTTTTTCTTTCTTACATTTTTCTTTCGTACTTTTTCTTTCTTACATTTTTCTTTCTTACATTTTTCTTTCGTACTTTTTCTTTCTTACGTTTTCCTTTCGTACTTTTTCTTTCTTACGTTTTCCTTTCGTACTTTTTTATTCTTACGTTTTTCTTTCGTACTTTTTCTTTCTTACATTTTTCTTTCGTACTTTTTCTTTCTTACATTTTTCTTTCTTACATTTTTCTTTCGTACTTTTTCTTTCTTACGTTTTTTCTTTCGTACTTTTTCTTTCTTACGTTTTCCTTTCGTACTTTTTCTTTCTTACATTTTTTTTCGTACTTTTTCATTCTTACGTTTTTCTTTCGTACTTTTCATTCTTACGTTTTTCTTTCGTACTTTTTCTTTCTTACCTTTTTCTTTCGTACTTTTTCATTCTTACGTTTTTCTTTGGTACTTTTTCTTTCTTACCTTTTTCTTTTGTACGTTTTCCTTTCGTACGTTTTTCTTTCGTAATTTTTCTTTCATACTTTTTCTTTCTTACTTTTCTCTTTTACGTTTTTCTTTCGTACTTTTTCATTCTTACGTTTTTTCTTTCGTACTTTTTCTTTCTTACATTTTTCTTTCGTACTTTTTCTTTCTTACGTTTTTCTTTCGTACTTTTTCTTTCTTACGTTTTCCTTTCGTACTTTTTCTTTCTTACGTTTTTCCTTCGTATTTTTTCATTCTGACGTTTTTCTTTCGTACTTTTTCTTTCTTACATTTTTCTTTCGTACTTTTTCTTTCTTACATTTTTCTTTCGTACTTTTTCATTCTTACGTTTTTCTTTCGTACTTTTTCTTTCTTACATTTTTCTTTCGTACTTTTTCATTCTTACGTTTTTCTTTCGTACTTTTTCATTCTTACGTTTTTCTTTCGTACTTTTTCTTTCTTACATTTTTCTTTCGTACTTTTTCATTCTTACGTTTTTCTTTCGTACTTTTTCTTTCTTACATTTTTCTTTCGTACTTTTTCATTCTTACGTTTTCCTTTCGTACTTTTTCTTTCTTACATTTTTCTTTCGTACTTTTTCATTCTTACGTTTTTCTTTGGTACTTTTTCATTCTTACGTTTTTCTTTCGTACTTTTTCTTTCTTACATTTTTCTTTCGTACTTTTTCTTTCTTACATTTTTCTTTCGTACTTTTTCTTTCTTACGTTTTTCTTTCGTACTTTTTCTTTCTTACGTTTTCCTTTCGTACTTTTTCTTTCTTACGTTTTTCTTTCGTATTTTTTCATTCTGACGTTTTTCTTTCGTACTTTTTCTTTCTTACATTTTTCTTTCGTACTTTTTCTTTCTGACGTTTTTCTTTCGTACTTTTTCTTTCTTACATTTTTCTTTCGTACTTTTTCTTTCTCACGTTTTTCTTTCGTACTTTTTCTTTCTTACGTTTTTCTTTCGTACTTTTTCTTACGTTTTCCTCTCGTACTTTTTCTTTCTTACGTTTTTCTTTCGTATTTTTTCATTCTGACGTTTTTCTTTCGTACTTTTTCTTTCTTACATTTTTCTTTCGTACTTTTTCTTTCTTACATTTTTCTTTCGTACTTTTTCTTTCTTACATTTTTCTTTCGTACTTTTTCATTCTTACGTTTTTCTTTCGTACTTTTTCATTCTTACGTTTTTCTTTCGTACTTTTTCTTTCTTACATTTTTCTTTCGTACTTTTTCTTTCTGACGTTTTTCTTTCGTACTTTTTCTTTCTTACGTTTTCCTTTCGTACTTTTTCTTTCTTACATTTTTCTTTCGTACTTTTTCTTTCTTACATTTTTCTTTCGTACTTTTTCATTCTTACGTTTTTCTTTCGTACTTTTTCATTCTTACGTTTTTCTTTCGTACTTTTTCTTTCTTACCTTTTTCTTTTGTACGTTTTCCTTTCGTACGTTTTTCTTTCGTAATTTTTCTTTCATACTTTTTCTTTCTTACTTTTCTTTTTTACGTTTTTGTTTCAATCTTTTTTATCCTTCTTTTCATGCTTTATCTTTCATACTTTTTTCATTCTTATTTTTTTCTTACATTTTTCTTTCATAGCTTTTCTTTCATACTTTTTTCTTTCATTTATTTTTATTTTTTCTTTCTTAATTTTTTCTTTTTTACTTTTCCCATTCCTCCTTCTTTTTCCTTCCTTCCTCACTTTATTTCTCACTTCCTTTCTTTTACCCTTCTCCCCTTCCTTTCTTTTTCTTCTTCTTTCTTTTCCTCCATCTCCTTCCTTCATTACTCCCTCTCCTTCCTTCTTTTCTTCTTTCCTTCCTTCCATCCTTCCTTTCTTCCTTCCAATCCTTTGAAGATTGCTCTGCTCATGTCTAACCAACTTCGAGATGCTATTATTTCCGATTACTTTTCTCATTCTAATTGAACATTTTAAAATCTTTTATAATCATTATTTTTCTTGTTATTTCCTTTTAGGTTCTCATTATTTTTGAATTTTTTCTTTCCATTCAACCAGCAAGTCATTCCATCGCCTAATATATTATTCTCTGTTTCATTTTCATTCTTTTGTCTCATTCTTTTCTATTGGCTGCCTTCGAAGGCGCCTCAAACCATTAGAGAATTCGTTGGAACCAAGCGAATGATGGCAACGAGTCGTAAGCTCCTCACAACGGTGACACACCAAAACCAAGTAAAGATCCTGAATAAAGGAAGAGAAGGAAAGAGAATCGACTACGTGGACATCAGCAGCGCCAAAAAATCGCTTTTGTTTTCGACTTGAAGAGGATAGCGTCTTTGTCAAAAGAGGAAAAGAAAAAGAGCTTAACAGACAGACTGCATATTTAACACTGAATGTGGGTTATATTTCGGCCTGTCATATTCCATGTACGATGTAGTACGATAGGTGGCAAAGTGCAAAAAAATAAAGAAGGAATGATAATATTACAAATAGATATGAACAGCCTGATATATATATATATATATATATATATATATATATATATATATATATATTGATTTTTTAATACTTAGTTTTTGATCCTAATAGGATGAAGCCAGTCCACACTTCTATTAAAAAGTGTTCGATACAATTATATTGTAGAAATTTTGAATATTTTCTATTTTTAAACGGGTTATTTCGCTACCCAGGTTTCTATCATGAGTGGTGTCATCAGACGATTTTTAATAACTTTTTAATAATAAGTTTTTAAAAATCGCCTGAAGAATGGTAGAGACTTGGGTAGCGAAATTACTCGATTTAAAATGGAATATATATATATATATAGATATAGATATAGATATGGAAAGAGAGAGAGAGAGAGAGAGAGAGAGAGAGAGAGATGCACAGTCAAATAGATATAAACGAAATAAAATGATACGAACAGACTGATATAGATAGATCGATAGATTTAAGCAGCCTAATATATATATATATATATATATATATATATATATATACTTACCGAGCAAGGCGGTAATGTCACTGATGTGCAGGGGGCTACATAAGTGTAAAAAGATTAATTAGAAGAGAGTGAAGAGAAAGACGAACCAGTTAGAAAGGAGCAATAGAAGGATGGGAATGCAGGTGTGATGACATTTGCAAAGGTGGAGAGAAATGAAAGAGTATAGGGGTGGGGAAAACTAGTGTCAAGTGGTTAATAGATGAGTATTGACATTGCATTTAAATTCCTCGAGGTAGTAGCCGTCAGGAAAGCTAGAATATGGGAGCGAGTTCCACAGGTGGCTGCAGGAGTAGAATTGTTGTCTGCATTTGGTTAATCTAACTCTGAATGGGTGGGACCGAGTTGCCAATCTGGTTGCACGAGTAAACACCTGTTGTGGAGGCACCAGTGACTTAAGTTCGTTCGAGCAGAAGTCATGAAACTATTTATAGAACAAACAAAGGGCGGCCACATTTCGTCAGTGGGGAGGTGGCTGGAGTCGAGCCGCGAAGTCGGTACCTATCGCATTGCTGATTCTCCTTTGGAGCCTGACAAGAACACTGAGATGAACGGCAGGGGCGCCTGACCATATATGGCAGCAGTATTCCATGCACGGACGAATGGTTGATTTGTATATATGCAGGATGGATTCAGGCGGTAAAAACATCCTGGCCCAACACAGTGACCAAACCTTCTTAGCAGTGGATTTAGCTATGGACTCGATGTAGTGGTTCCATTTGAGATCAGAAGAGAGGGTAAGGCCGAGGAGTCGCAGTGTATTGCTCTCAGGGAGACTCGCTTGGTCCATGCTTATGGGAGGCAGGAGAGGTTGACTGTGATTACTGACAGATAGTTTTAGACGCATTGAAATTGACAAGCCACTTCTTGCCCCAATTCACCAAAGAGTGTAGATCCCGTTCAAGGTCAGCAGCGAGATTATGTTTTTCCGCCACGGCGGGTTTCTTACTAATGCGGGAGTAAATTGTGGTGTCATCTGCGTAGATGCCTACTTGGCACTTGATCTCATCTGGGAGATCATTGATGAAAATAAGGAAGAGCGTCGGGCCCAGGATAGAGCCCTGAGGGACACCAGCATTTATGATGTATGATGAAGAGGAATGCCCATTTAAAACGACTTTCATGTTGCAGTTATTTAAAAAAGATACGAATAGATCAAGCAAGATAAATGTATATATATATATATGTGTGTGTCTGTGTGAGTGTGTGTGTCTAGAGATAGAAACAGAGATTGACAGGCAGATTAATATGAACAAAATGAAATGATATGAACAGCCTAATATATATATATATATATATATATATATATATATATATATATATATATATATATATTCTTACTCAAACAAAAATGATTAAAATGTAAGGGAGATGTAAACACACTGTTCCAAAAGAGTAATAAAAAAATAATTCAAAATCCCTCCAATAATCTTAAACGAATGAAATGCTCTTTCTGTCTGCACAGGCTAGGCTGTTGTATCTCCAAATAAACAGCCTCTAAAACACGTATATGATGGGCAGAGCGAGCACTGTGCAAGACAGAAAACCAAGTGTCCTCATAGCAAGGGGCATAGTCTTGATTTTCCTGCAAATGTCGTCCTACGGCCGATTCTTGAACAGCCTGAGTTGTTCTTATAGACCTTCTAGGACTACCTGTACGTATATTTGCGGGGACGTGATCTGCTACTCTCGTTTCAAACCTAAGATTGGTTCGCCCAATGTACATCGCTTCACAACTGCATTTCTATTTATAGACAACAGATTTTTTACGAAAATAGGGCAACCTATCTTTAGTAAAATAAGGAAACACAGTACGAGTTTGAAACACAACACGCAACTTCACTGAAAAGTAACATGACGAAACACATGCAGAAAATTTGTCAGTTATGAAATGACACTTTATACGAAGCCATGGTAATTTTAAATAAATTTGACAGCGACTAGGACCGTAGACTGCTGGTTCTTTAATATATATATATATATATATATATATATATATATATATATATATATATTAGAACCAGCAGTCTAGATAGATAGATAGATAGATAGATAGATAGATAGATAGATAGATCTAATCAGGTATAGATAAATAGATAGTTAGACAGATAGATAGATTTAATAAGGCATAGATAGATAGATAGATAGATAGATAGATAGATAGATAGATAGATAGATAGATAGATAGATAGATAGATATTAACAGTGAGATAGCTGTCTGGTTAGATAAATAGAGAGATAGTTTTTTCAACAGATATAAGTAGAAACCTAAATAGAGAAATTCAAAACGGGTGATATATATACAGAAACATGTCTAAAACAAAGTTTGATCTCACATTTAAAACGAATTTTTTTAATTAAAATTCTTCCTTCAAATTTATTTTAGTTTTAAGCTTAAGCTAACAGAGTAAATTTAATATTTTCATTCCCAAAATACTTTGTTGTATTTCAAAGTTAGTTTAAATTGTCTGGAATAATAGAAGTTATTTTTAATGGGTAAAAATACTGACTGTCGCCATTTTTGCCTCATTCTTTTTATTGAAAAATATTTCAAAAATAAAATATACTTATATGAAACATTTTGAAGTATGTCTAAATAGTTTTTTTTTTAACACAGGTAAAGTTGTTATAATTTATTGCCGACAGCTTGACTGAAAACTCGCCGGTTATCGGATAATATTTTCCACGGTGGACATATGTATAAAATTACTTGATTGAGTAAAAACTAAATTTTAGACAAATCAAATTGCTGGAAATATCTTGTTGTGAGACAGGCTTGTATATAGAACATATTTCTCTTACTGTCAACATCAACTTATATAACAGTCGCAATATAATTTTGAATGTTTTTCTTTTTTAAATAGAAAGAATTTATTCAAATTTTAGCCGCACTCAACATTTAAGGGCTGGGAATAAACGCTACTAACTGTATTTAGAACTGCACAAAAATGAAGTACATCTCAGACAGTCAAAACATTAAGAGAAACAAACATCTAAAGCAAATGAAAAAATGAAAAATGGCTAATGAAGTTGTCGAAAGCACTGGGAACGACGAACTATATGAATAATTTTTGCTTTTACTTAATCCAGTGAACGGTCACAGTTTAAGAAAGCTGAAAAAACTAAATAAAGCTTAAATTTTTCATGGCTGTCTTATTTGACGAAGTATGTTTAAAAAATTGATTGCTGCTCAAATACACACACTATTAAGCAGGCTTGTGAAATCCTGTAGAAGTAACTATTCCCTAAATGTAAAATATTGTAAAATATATGAAATATATATATATATATATATATATATATTTCGTTGGATATATATATATATATATATATATATATATATATATATATTTATATTTATATTTATATATAGTGTATCGAGGCGGCAGATAATTTTCTAAACATATACTGTTAAATATAACAGACAATAAATGTCTATTATGTTTAATCATGAGCCGTTTTAAACATCGTATTTTGGCTTTAATTTCAGGTGAAAATAAAGTAAAAAATTGTCCTACATATGGATATTTTATTTTATTATGTTTGTTCAAAGCTTTGTTAGAGACTATTTGTCTTTATTTTCACTTGAAACTAAAGCCAAAATACGTGTTTAAAACGGCTCATGATTAAACATAATAGACATTCATTGTCTCTTTTATTTCACTTTTTATGTTTAATATATATATATATATATATATATATATATATATATATATATATATATATATATATATATATATAACGTAGCACACTTGGTATACTATCCAGGTAAATTTCGATAGAGACGAACTCAAAATAACCCAATGTTAAATTCATTTATTTAATTTAACAGAGTAATATAATTATTTAGAAAAGATTTTTGATTTATTACAATTCCAATGGGTAATACATATTTAACCGCATAATGATGTTATTATTACGACTCGTCAGACCCAAATGGTACAACAGTTGATCCTCAAAATATCCTCCACAAAAATTATTCTACACAGACGCTCACATGTCCATATTTAGAATATACATTTGTAACGGTTATTTACGAAAATTTTCTCTCTCATTTAAAAAGTAACCGAAAGAATAGAAAAAAGCAAGGATAAAGAAAAAGTAGAAGATTGATTAATGAAAAGAAGAGAAAAAGAAACAAAGAAGAGAAAAAAGAAAAAAGAGAAAAAGAAAGAACAAAGAAATACAATAAAAAGAAAATACAGTATCCAGAGAAATAAAATGTTAACTTCATGCATCGAAATAGCGTCTCTCTCTCTCCTCTCTCTCTCTATATATATATATGTGTGTGTGTGTGTGTGTGTGTGTGTGTGACAACGTTATAGCTTTAACCATATATATATATATATATATATATATATATATATATATATGTTTAGTGTATCGAGGCAGCAAATAATTTCCTAAGCATATACTGTTAAATATAAGAGACAATGAATGTCTATTATGTTTAATCATGAGCCGTTCTAAACGTCGTATTTTGGCTTTAATTTGAGTTGAAAATAAAGACAAAAATTCTTCAACACTTGAATAATTTGTTATTGAGTTAGTTCTAAGTTTTCGGCTCACATGAGCCATCTTCAGAGAGGTTATATGGATGGTAGCACAATAACATCCACCATCACCGACGATTTTATCTTGTGTTGACATAAAACCCCGCTAAGCAACGGCCACAGTTACCAAAAATAATAAACGCAGTTCTCAAATTTGCAATGCAGTTCTATGACGTCACGCCGCGTGATAACGCGAAATAACAACAGAACTATATATTAAAATGCAATATAATGTGTTATGACCAGATTTATACGTTATTTTATTAAGTATGGGTTGTTTGGATTTAATGTAGATGGCCTTCAATATCTGAAGCTTCTTTTTACTGTGTGTATGAGTGAGGGTTATTGTATTGTTGACTATGTTCTGTCTGATATTACTTACATGTTTGTTGCATAACATAACCATATGTTTGTTGCATAACATACCCATAACATAACCATGTTTGTTTTATGACATCACACCATGCGGTCTGACGTCATAAAACCGCATTGCAAATTTGAGAACTGCGTTTGTTATTTTTGGTAACTATTGCCTTTGTTTAGCGGAGTTTTATATTATAAAGACAAAAATTAATTTCAGTGTTGATTAGTTGTAATTCCTGTTTGGCTGTGTGCATTGGACGTTTAATGAGGTTCCATTGAAATTTCAACTAATCAACACTGAAATTAATTTTGATCTCTATTTTCAACTGAAATTAAAGCCAAAATGCGAGGTTTTACGGCTCATGATTAAACATAATAGACATTCATTGTCTCTTATATTTAACAGTATATGTTTAGAAAATTATTTGCTGCCTCGATACACTATATATATATATATATATATATATATATATATGTATATATATATATATGTGTGTATATTTAATCATTTCACCCCAAGCAAGGCATTCCACTGCCACTATTGCGCTTGGGGCTACATAGGGGAAGGTAAATAGAAAGAGTGGTTAGATATAGGAAATGTCAGAAGGAGGGTGATCGACGGGTAAGGCTGTAGATGGGAAGAGTGTTTGAGAGAATGGATGCTAGTTAGTGTGTTAGGAGGTGTCTATTGACCTTACATTTAAACTCCTGGAGATCGTAGCTGTCGGGGAAGCAAGTATGTGGAAGGGAATTTCACAGGCGGGAAGTACGAGAAAAGAAGCTGTTGGAGTAGAAATTGCGGTTACATTTTATCGGTTTCACTGTAAAAGGGTGGGACCTAGTTGCTAATCTAGTATCTCGTGCAAATTCTTACCTAGGGGGCATCAGTGATCTAAGTTCATCGGAGCAAAAGCCATGAAAGTATTTATAGAAGAGACACAGGGAAGCCACGTCACACCGGTGAGAGAGTGATACAGAAAACAAATGAAAAAAGTTATCAATAATTTAAATTTATCAATAGTTTCAAAAATCATCAGGAGCCAAATCTTTTCCATTTTGCATCAATTATCTTCTTAAAAATATACCCGGATAATTTGGTAATATCAATGCTGATTATACAACAGATTATGAATGAACCACAGAAATTAGATGGCTAGAGCTTTGCTACTGATTTTTTTTCTGAGTGATCTCAAACAACTCAATGGTGAAAAATAACTTGTCGCATATCAGTCAGTCAGTGAAGTGTAATATGTCAAACAAGAGAAAGTAAGGCCATTTTCAGATTCAGAGCGCTCAAACTAGGTAATATGTTTTGTGTCTCAATACCATTTTGAAAAGTTTTTTTTTTTAATAAGTCTTTTCTGTAGTAAAATCGTAAATAATCTAGACAGTCTTTTTGCGCTGTGTATGTGAAATTAACTCAAAAATTCATTTAAGCGACGCCGAAGTGTTTGATTAAAATCAGTGCGACCAGATGGAAGTAATGGTTATTAAATGGTCAAGCAGATGTTCATGACAAACTTCCTAACAAAAAGCGGCTAACCCATGAACAAAATAATTGATTATATTTAAAACTGATGAGATTCAATAAGGACTTATAAAAGAATAGACTGTGAGGTTAAAAATTAAGAGAATCTCTGCTCCTGCAAAAGGAATATTTCCAAGCCAAACTGAAGAACGCGATTTACAAATTGGACAATACCTAGTGCATATTGGAAGATCATCATATGATCAGATAATAGAAGACTAGCCATTTGACCACATAGAGTTCGGATATGTTTAGAAAATGAAAAGAGTGCCGTACATTTAAAATAACAAGTTCCCATAATGAAATACAGTGGTGGGAATATCATTCTTAGAAGGTTTCTATTTCGTCCCGAAATGACAATTTTGTGAGAGTGTAGGCATCAAAGAAGAGAGAAAAATATCAGAATATTTTTAAAGCAGTTAGAAACAAAATTTTATCTGGGCCATCGATTTGATTTCTAACCTAACAAACCCAATGAAACATCATCTCTTCTGATGAAGAAATACTTCTATTTTATTGATTGGGAAAATATACAAAGGAACAAAAGTTCTTACATACATTTGAAGTTGCTTCTAGTCTGGGGAAGCCATTATTATGACTCTAAATTTAAAGAGCCAGATTCATTTTATGTCCCAGCGGGACGTGGTCGGATTCATCTTTTTATATCCCAGCAGGACGGCGTCGATGTGACTGTAAGATTTTGTCCCAGCGGAACGTAGAAGGATTCATCTATTTCCCTGCAAGTTGCTGGGGTAGTCAGATTAATCCTGGGTGTTTGTGTAGGCCTAGGCAAAAACAAATACCTTCTTGTTTGGTTGCTGTTCACGAACTGTCTAATGTCTAGCGTTTAGGTCACTATCTTGAGGGTAGTAACGAATGGCTGTCATGTGACTACCTTCAACCAAAGTGAGATAAGCACATTTTGTATCCTAACAACAAGATAGAGAATTGTGTACATCGTAGGATGGAGAATACAGAGAATATTCCACGTATTAGACGCACTCGGATTTTGGCATAAAGAAACTCTTACCATATTAGCACACATTATGCAACGGGTACATTTTTAATAGAAAGGGTCGTTCTGAATGGGCGTGCCTCTTCATCCTACAGCACGAATGCTGGTGTCTCACAGGGCTCTATCCTGGGCCCGACGCTCTTCCTTATTTTCATCAACGACCTCCCAGATGAGATCAAGTCCCAAGTAGGCATCTACGCAGATGACACCACAATATACTCCCGCTCCAGTAAGAAATCTGTCGTGGCGGACAGACATAATCTCGCTGCTGACCTTGAACGGGATCTACACTCTGTGGTGAACTGGGGCAAGAAGTGGCTTGTCAGCTTCAATTCATCTAAAACCAAGCTGTTTCTCAACCATTACAGGCAACCTCTTCTGCCTCCCATAAGCATGGACCAAGTGATTCTCCCTGAGAGTAATACACTACGCCTCATCGGACTTACCCTGTCCTCAGACCTCAAATGGAACCACTATATTGAATCCATAGCAAAATCTACTGCTAAGAAGATTGGGTCACTATGTCGATCCAGGATGTTTTTTCCACCTGAATCCATCCTTCATATATACAAGTCAACCATCCGCCCGTGCATGGAGTACTGTTGCCATTTATGGTCAGGTGCCCCTGCCGTTCTCCTCAGTGTTCTTGACAAGCTCCAAAAGAGAGTCTGTAATGTGATAGGTACTGATCTGGCGACTCGACTGCAGCCACTTCCCCATCGTCGAAATGTGGCCTCCCTTTGTCTCTTCTATAAATACTTTCATGGCTTCTGCTCGGATGAGCTTAAGTCACTGATGCCTCCTTAACATGTGTTTACTCGTGCAACCAGACTGGCAACTGGGTCCCACCCATTCACAGTCAGGTTAGCCAAATGCAGACTCAATTCTACTCCTGCAGCTTCTTCTCTCGCACTTCCCGCCTGTGGAACTCGCTCCCGTATTCTTGCTTTCCTGACGGCTACAACCTCCAGAAATTTAAATGCAAAGTCAGTACTCATCTACTAACCACTGGCCTCTAGCTCTCTCCCCTCCCCTGTATAACCTTCCCTTTCTCCCCACCTATGTATCTGTCATCGCACCTGCTTTCTCAGCTTTCTATTGCTCCTTTCTAACTAGTTTGTACTCCCCACTCTTTTCTAATCAATCTTTTTACATTTATGTAGCCCCCTGCAAATCAGTGGCGTTTCTGCCTTGCTCGGGGTGAAATGATTAAAAAAAAAAATTGAGATTCAATTACCAATACATTTTTTGGAATCGAAGAATTTTACTACACATCATCATCCATTTATAGGAAATTGATTTAGTAATTTTCAGGGATCATGGTCTGCACAGACAGCAAACTCATACTATTTACAAAGAATCAGTTGGTATCATTAAACACTGTTATATATGAAAATATTCAAAAAAAGAAATAGGTTCCATATTGGTAAATGAGGTTACACACAATTAATGCGGAATTTTAAATTCCAATATCTTTCTATCAACAAACACACACACAAACGCGGCCGCAATATACAGTCAAAGCAAATATTTTTGTAAAATCAATATTTTCTTCAAAACAAGCAGAAACATTATTGTGAAGTTGCATAAATTTATTTTACCTGGGTGAATCAACCTGGGACAGTTTTGTTTATTGATCTCCTCCAGGGAAAATTAGTTTTTAGAGATGGGCTCTCTGGACACACTGATTTATAGTGAACCATGATATTTCACAGTCTTCGTTCCTTTTATACATGATACTGCCTTACTAGACACAGGGTAATAAAACGATACGTCCAAAATGTTGTAAAATACGGTAAGTTATCAATTAGCGCACCTACCTACTAAATCCGCTGCAATGAAAGTCGGTTCTCTGTGCAGGGCCCGGAAGTTTTTCCCGTCTAAATCTATCCTGCACATATATAAATCTACCATCCGCCGTGTATTGAATATTGCTGCCACATCTGGTTGGGTGCCCCTGCTATTCTCCTCGGGGTTCTTGACAAAATACAACAGAGAATCTGTCATGTGATCGATGCCGATTTGGCTAACCAGCTGCAGTCACTCTCTCACCGGCGTGACGTGGCTTCACTGTGCCTCTTCTATAAATACTTTCACGGCTTCTGTTCCGATGAACTTAGATCGCTGGTGCCCCTAGGTACGAATTTGCACGAGATACTAGATTAGCAACTAGGTCCCATCCTTTTACAGTGAAACCCGATAGCTACAATCTCTAGGAGTTTAAATGTAAGGTCAATAGACACCTTCTAACGCACTAACTCACATCCATTCTCTCAAACACTCTTCCCATCTACCCAACCCTCATCCTCGGTATCCTTACCCGTCGATCACCCTCCTTCTGACATTTCCTATATCTAACCACTCATTCTCATCATTTTTCCCTCTGTAACCCTCTGCGCAATAGTGACAGTTGAATGCCTTGTTTGTGGTGAAATGATTAAAAAAAATAAAATAAAAAATAAATTTAATTTATCAATAGTTGCAAAAATCATCAGGAGCCAAATCTTTTCTCTCCTCCATCAATTATCTTAAAAATATACCCGGATAATTTGGTAATATCAGTGCGGATTATACAACAGATTATGAGTGAACCACAGAAATTAGATGACCAGAGCTTGGCTACTGATTTTTTTTCTGAGTGAAAAATATTTGTCAGTCAGTCAGTTAAGTGCAATACGTAAAACACGCTCGGGCGATCATGTCTCAAGAGAGACATGACTGACTAGACAGAAGATAAACCTGCTTTAGGTTGCCAATACTTTCAATAAATTCAAATGGTATTCGAACTCGCTTACCCGATTTCTCTTTCCGAGTCGATATCCACTGAACCACAATGCACATAGTGTATCGAAAACCAAACTAATGACATTCTATTATCGCCGATTAGACTCATAACTTTCACTAATATCAAAGAACAAATGTTCCCTCAACGACACCCCGCCTATTAGCGACTATTGGTTAAAAAACTTATCGCAGACTTGTTCATATGATTTATTGCAAACGATACTGATAATGATCGAGTCTCTGTACCGTTCCAGCAAGTACCTCACTTCACCTTCTATTGTCCAAGAAGTGGTCATGGGTATGACCGTAAACTGCATCTGGCAGCCAGGTCTCTGATTTGGAGGTTGTGAGGAGCTTGGAACCACCTCTTCATTGCTGTTGTTCCCAGGTCCAGCCTGACCTGGAGTGATAACACCTGTTAAGCTCCTAGCTATGGGCAAATAGTTAACCCCCCCCCCCCCAAACTGGAGTCAAAGACTATGAAAGTATAAAAATATACTTTTATAAAAAATATACATTTTTGAATGACAAATATTACCAATAATACATTTTTGAAGAAAAAAATATTACCATAACACATTTTTAAGGAAAAACAATTGTTGCTAGCAATACATTTTTGAATACAAAATGAGAAGATATTTTCTGTTTCTAAAATAAAAAAAAATCATCAAAATCTAACTAAATCAACATTCTTACTATAACTGAACATTAAAAAAAAATACCTTAAAACACTACCTTTTTGACATTAGATAACCCACAGAGGTGTTGATATACCGTTAAACAAAACTCAAACTCTAAGAAGTAGCAGATCAGGCCGAATTTTAAATATTGTTTTTTGTGGACAGTAAATCCGTACCCTTGTCAGTAACGAAATATATCCCACCCTCAAATCTCATTCTCCAAGGTAAAAAGACGAAAGCATCTCTCTGCTCTATGGCAACTTCCCTGAAGAGTTTTCAATCGAACTACATTCTTTAGTTCCACCTGTTCAAATCTTCACAGCTAAGATCAGCAATGACGAACAACGCTCATTCTCTTCATATTTTACTAATGAAGTGTAAATTCCCTATGAGCAGATTTTTTCCACTATTGCTGCTTTAAGTAACTGACTCCCAAGAAATTGTTTTCTCGCTCACTACAAACTTAAACTTTATCTTCCCCACACATCTGCATAATCTGTGTCTCTTCCTCTGTAAAATCTACTAGGAGTGGATCTTCAGCCATGTACAGTGAGAACATCAGTCTTAAATAATAGTCGTGTATATGCCAATAAGCAAATAATGGAACATAGGGAAAGGAATTAAAAAATGCTTTTTTATAGATTTGCTCGTAATCTTGTCCTTAACGGTAAGTATGAAACGGATAGATAGATAGATAAAAACTAAGTGCCATAGATAGATAGATAGATAGATAGATAGATAGATAGATAGATAGATAGATAGATAGATAGATATGAATACGATACGTATAATAGATAGATAGATAGATAGATAGATAGATAGATATTAATTAGTAGATATGAATAACGTATACTAGATAGATAGATAGATAGATAGATATATAGATAGATAGATAGATAGATAGATAGATAGATAGAAACAAGATAGATAAGATAGATAGATAGATAGATAGATAGATAGATAGATAGATAGATAGATATGAATACTGTTTACTAGCTATCTAGCTAGATAAATAGATAGATAGATAGATAGATAGATAGATAGATAGATATGATATGAATATTGATATAGATAGATAGATAGATAGATAGATAGATAGATAGATAGATAGATAGTAGTAATAGCGTATACTAGATAGGTATATATATATATATATATATATATATAGAAAGATAAATAGATAGATAGATAGATAGATAGATAGATTTATAGATAGATAGATAGATAGATAGAGAGATAGATAGATAGATAGATATGAATACTGTATATTAGATAGATAGATAGATAGATAGATAGATAGATAGATAGATATGAATAGGTATATAGATAGATAGATAGATAGATAGATAGATAGATAGATAGATATGAATACGTATATTAGATAGATAGATAGATAGATAGATAGATAGATATGATAGAATAGCGTATACTAGATAGATAGATAGATAGATAGATAGATAGATAGATAGATAGATAGATATGAATAGCGTATACTAGATAGATAGATAGATAGATAGATAGATAGATAGATAGATAGATATGAATAGCGTATACTAGATAGATAGATAGATAGATAGATAGATAGATATGAATAGCCTATACTAGATAGATAGATAGATAGATAGATAGATAGATAGATATGAATAACGATACTAGATAGATAGATAGATAGATAGATAGATAGATATGAATAGCCTATACTAGATAGATAGATAGATAGATAGATAGATAGATAGATAGATAGATAGATAGATAGATAGATGAATAACGAATACTAGATAGATAGATAGATAGATAGATAGATAGATAGATAGATAGATAGATAGAAACTAAGATAGATAGATAGATAGATAGATAGATATGAATACTGTTTACTAGCTATCTAGCTAGATAAATAGAAATAGATAGATAGATAGATAGATAGATAGATAGATAGATAGATAGATATGAATACTGTATATTAGATAGATAGATAGATAGATAGATAGATAGATAGATGAATAGCGTATACTAGATAGGTATATATATATATATATATATATATATAGAAAGATAAATAGATAGATAGATAGATAGATAGATAGATAGATATGAATACTGTATATTAGATAGATAGATAGATAGAGAGATAGATAGATAGATATGAATAGCGGATATTAGATAGATAGATAGATAGATAGATAGATAGATAGATAGATAGATAGATAGATAGATAGATAGATAGATAGATTAGATAGATAGATAGATAGATAGATAGATAGATAATATGAATAGCGTATATAGATAGATAGATAGATAGATAGATAGATAGATATGAATAGCGTATACTAGATAGATAGATAGATAGATAGATAGATAGATAGATAGATAGAATAGCCTATACTAGATAGATAGATAGATAGATAGATAGATAGATAGATAGATAGATAGATAGATAGATAGATAGATATGGATATGCCCAAACTACGCACTAAAATGTATCACAAATGATTCTGAAGTACAACAACAAAAAAAATCCCATAATTACATTGTCACAAAATCGATCATCGATCTTGAGTAAAAAAGAACATCCACCGGAAAAAATGTTTTCTCCTCGTGTCCCTATTTTTGACGATTAAAATATATCCAATTTCTTTTTCGAAAGAATCGAAATTACTTGACTCCGAAAATAGAACTTTGGGTCTGGGAGGTGGAAGACGGGTCATAGATAACTAGAAATAAACATTGTTTTCTTGAAACTATTGGGATATAAGTAGGCAGGGAATTATGTGATCAGTATCCCACGTCCTAAAACACTGACAATATTTTAATCGAAATATTAATGAAAAATGTGAGCCAAATTGTGAGAGTGAATAAGTCTGCAGTTGTATTATTCTGCAATGTACCTCGCTAAATTTGTTATAATGGCTGAGACTAAAAACTACAATTATACCTACTTAGAGACAAAACCTAGCTAAGAACACCGGCAGACGCTTATTGTAAAACTGTGTAAATTTTTCGTAGTTAGGAGACCTAACGTTTGTTAATCGTCTTAAAAAACTTTTCACTTAAGCAGTTGAATTATATCGGGTTTCTTGTAATGCCATTTTGCGCATGTATGGGTGTTCTTGCAAGTGTCTCCAGTTAGCAACCCCGACGTCACATTATGCTGAAGTCTGAAATATTGATGCCAATTGTTTCATTGATGGAGTCATAAGTAAATAAATTTTGTACATCCAAGGTGCGATTATTTACTTGCTAGGTTTTAGTATATGAAGAATGTGTATAAAAAAATTTGTGGATTTATAACAATACTAGCAGTATAGCCCTGCGTTGTTCGGGTGTAATAAAAGCTTTAAAACTAATCCATGGTCCTGGAGCTCAGACTCAGCCTAAAGAATATTTGAAATAATAAAATAATTGCGACAATTCACCAATCGCACCTAATATATATATATATATATATATATATATATACTAGCAGTATAGCCCGGCGTTGCTCGGGTGTAATGAAAGCTTCAAAACTAATGCATGGTCCTGGAGCTCAGACTCTTTGGACGTTGGCAAGAATGACTAAAAAGCAATAGTTGTTTCCAGTTAAAGCGAAACCGTAGACTGAAAGAAAATGAATGAATGTAACTCAAATTTTGATTTCCTGGTATCGATATCAAATAAGTTGTTTTCGTCGTTAACAGAATTTTGAAGGCTAAATAAGCCCTCTGAGTAAATGATATCATGGCTGAGAAGAACTATAATTATACCTATTTAGAGCCAAACATGAAGCAAAAACTAAAATAAAAGGGCTGAAAAATACAGACATATAGGCAGATAAACAGACACACACACAAACATCTTGTCTTTTATATATATATTATCGATTTTCTGCACTATTGTAAGAACTGAAACTTTGAAAATTCTGAGTATCGTTTCTTATGTCTTTGTATTTGAGTGTATCCAATTTGATTAAAATCGGACCACTCCTTCTATAACCCGATTTTTTCGATTATCGATTTTCGATATTTATCGGGTGTACCTTGACACAAAACAAAGCTAAGAACTCTCACAGATGCTTATAGTACAACTGTGTAAATTTTCAAGAAAATCCGTTCAGCGGTTTCGGAGTCTATATGTGTTGGGACGCCCGCGCCTATTCGGCTATAATAGACTATTCCATCACTATGCAAAGTAATGGTGGCATCTACGTAAGAGAGAGTGCTGAGCAGCCGATCGACAAGTCAGTCGTAGACTTCCGGTGACGACCCGGAAGTACCCATTGCTCATACTACGTCTTACGACGGTTGAGACGATTAACCTTTATTCTTGTATTGGATACTAATAACTAAATACTATTTGTAAATACTATTTTCACGGAATACAACAATTAACCTATTCCTGTTGTTGAGTTATTTATTCTTACTCACGACATAACAATAGGTAACGGACACGCACAGACACATACAGACAGACACACACACACAGAGACAAAGTTACATTTATAAATAAGTTCATATATATATATATATATATATATATACATATACACATTGATCCTAGTCAGTACTTAGATTGGTGTCTGCCTTGGAATACGTAATACTGTAAGCTCAGATGTGCGCGTTTTGTAAAAGTTAATGGCTTCGGATTTTTAACGGAGAGTCGGATTTTAATTCCATCTAAAAATAAAATAAAATATAACATTGATTGACTAACCATGGTTCGATAGCATCCCCACAAAAAAAGAATCATTCAAGCATTTGCTGATCACATTATTAGACGTCATTATATACTTTTTTAAGCAAATGTCTTATCAACTAAGGACAAGGATCTAATTTACCGGTTACAAGCATTTAAAAATGATTACATGTTTAAATATCTTTTCTGCATTATTATTATAAGGAACATTCATGGTTTTTCTGTTGAGCTAGAAAGCTTGGAATTTCTAAGGCACGCGTCTTCACTCCTTAAATTCGGAACGACGCTATTATACGAACGTTAGTTTAATGATTCGACTGCATACAAAATACGATTATCTAATGAAAGTCAGAAAACCGCAAAAGTGAAAATATCACAATTTGTCTAATTCTTTTATCCATTTCTCATTCTTTGGCGAAGCTTGAATAAAAGTGATGAATACTTTCTGTTTGTTCTTTATCTTATTATGAATTTGGTAAAAATGGTTGCCTTTAAGTTGATTGTATCAGACGGACAGGAGAGCTGATCTATTCTGGTTTTCACACACTCTCTAGAGAATACAAATAATGGACAGAAATAATTCCAGTAAGCGGAAATTCGGTGGGCAGTAATCGATGTTGATAAAAGAGTAATGAACGAAAAACCAGAACTTATGAAAGGATGTTTAAACTGGTTCTGAAAAAGCAGCATTAGCTCCAGTAACCATGTATAGGGATGAGTATGTATGAACACAAAACACGCCGTGTCTTGAAGAGGATGGGCTATAGAAGTTGAATAGCAAACCGGATGAGACATACTTCTTATTTATAAAAATGTGCATCTTTGAATGTAAAACACGTCGAGTCTTGAAGAAGATGGGCTACAGAAATTGAAAAAAGCTCCCGATTCCACTTATTTCAGAGACGAACAAAAAAGAGAAGGGAAAATTCACGAAATAATAAAAACAAATTTTAAAAAAGTCGACAAAAACTTTCTATGGTTTGAAGTCATAATTAATGTACGTTTTTGCATGAAAGTATTTAAGAAAAATAAAAATTAAAATGATAATATTTATACGAAGATCGGGTGTAAATTTCATTGGCTGACCAAGATATAAATGTAATAAACAAAATATTGATAGACCAAAAGACACACAAGTATACCAAAATACAACAGTAGCTTGTCAGCCAACTGCAAATATATATATATATAATTAGAGAAAATTTTCAAAATTCAAAGTGACGGATGCACATTTCGACATGAGATCTCTAATAGAAATTCCACATCACCTCAGCGACTCATCGTTCCATTCCAAATGAAGAAAACTCTGGGACAAAGGGGGAGGGGCAAAATAAACAACGGTCAAGAATTGAGAAATCTTTTGAGGTCAGGGAGGTGGGATGTTAAGTTGTGGATTGGGTTAAACAAAACAGAACTGGACAGAACTGGGAGGGGCGGAGATTAGAGGGTGTATAAAGACAAGATAAGAGAAAGACGGGGTTTCAAATATCAAATGGAAGACTCTCGTTCGGCTCGATACGCGAATGTTTAAAGGGGTTTGGGCTGTTTGAAAAGGTATATTTAGGGGGGAAGGAATAGATTTAAATATAAGATCTTAAAAATTTTAATTAAGTTTATCCATTACAGGAAGTCATAAATTTAAAATTATTAAAGAAATATATATATATATGTGTGTGTTACTTCTTGAAAAGGTATATTTTAATATTAATTAGGATCAGGTTCTTGGAATTTACCTTCCTACTTTTCCACTTCGGATTAAAGAAAATAAATCAATATATATATATATATATATATATATATATATATATATATATATGCGGTGTAGATATAGAAGAAATTAAAAAGAGTGTCCTGTACATAAAGTGGTACGATAACTCTCCAGGGGAAGTCAAAATATATATGTATATTAATACATAAATTTCAAATACATGTAAAAAACAGGAATTCGTGTAAAATTTTCTATACAATAAAAACAGAATCCGAAGATGGTTCGCCTGAAATAGGCCTCCACTTCCGCTTAACCAGGGAATAAAGTGTCTGTCTTAATTTTTACACACACACACACACACACACACACATATATATATATATATATATATATATATATATATATATATATATAAGACAAAATCAAATTTCGCAAGTTAGTTAAATTTTTATTGCCAACGAAAGTGACGGGAGAAACTTAGCGTGAATGTATATATATATATATATATATATATATATAAACAAAAAACGCACGCACACATACAAACTTTCTGACTTTCTCAGCACTTGACTTATTTTTATATACAAGATACTTTGTGCATCAGAAATACAAACTGATCTCAATATGTGAAGTCACAAGTTTATTTTCCTGAAGAGCGTCAACTTTAGACTCGAAAAAGTGTAACGACGCAAGTACTATTATCGACACTTAATACATCATACAAAAAGCAGTTAATATTAATAATAATAGCAACACTAAATCTATACTTTAAACAAAACGTTCACGATTTCTCGCATTTTTTCTTCTCTCTATCTCCTCTCTCTCTCTCTCTCTCTCTCTATATATATATATATATATATATATATATTACGGGAACTAACAAAGATTAACGAAACTGGTTATAAACAACCGACAGTTTGAAATGATTTGTTTGAACATTATTTTTGATCGATGCTCATATTTAAGTAGATATTCTGTTCATAATCAAACAGTATTATATATTTATTTCTACCGGCCTGATTATTTACGATCAATTTTTATTACGAAAATGTGTGCCATTCGGAAGGATTCGAACCTGCAGCACCTATCTACATAGGGAAAGCCACCATGTGATCTGGCGCGTCTTAGACCTCTCGACCACGAATCATTATAGTCTTAATTTTACACATTTTCTTAACAAAAAATTATCGTAAATAATAAGGCCGGTAGAAATAAATATATAACACTGTTTGATTGTAAACAAAATATCTACTTAAATAGGAGTATTGATCAAAAATAATGTTCAAACAAAGCATTTCATATATATATATATATATATATATATATATATATATTAAAAATCGGTTGAAGAAACCACTCATGTTTGAAACCAAGGTATCGAAATAACTCGTTTTAAAATGAAAAATATTCAAAAGTTCTACAATACAATTGTAAAGAACACGTTTTAATGCAGATGTGTACTGGTTTAACCATATTAGGACCAAAAACGAAGTATCAATCAATCAATCAATCAATCAATATATATATATATATATATATATATATATATATATATATATATGTGTGTGTGTGTGTGTGTGTGTGTGTGTGTGTGTGTGGAGAGGTTTTTCACTTACATGAGTAGAGTTATTCCGACTTTGAAATATCTTAATGGCATTATTGTGATGTCTTCAATTCTCAGGGCTTTTCTTTCTTCTGCTGAGCCCTAAAGATGAAAATATTACAATGTGTTCAAAATACATCGCAGTCAGAATAATTTCACATGACAAACCTCTCTACATTAATTCCGTTAACGTTCTAGCATATTTTAATTCTAGCCGTAATTAAATTAGACCAGTACACAGTTATATTAAAAAGTGTTCAACATATTTATATTGTAGAACTTTAGAATATTTTTCTTACTACGGTGGCAATGTATTGTGCCAGACCTAAAAATTAGCTTTAATGTTTTTCCCAGAATAAAAAATAATTAAAAATTCGAAATTATGTCCAGATGTAATCATACCCATAAATACATGCCAGGATCATACAAACATGGATGAAAAGTGTTCTTAGATCACCAAATAAATCCTCTCTAATTTTGAAAAATTTTTCGGTTGTTTGAAACTTCCGGTCACGAAATCCCTGTCTGATCGTTTGAAAAACGGTAAAATCAGACGGTAAATCGTCTGAAGATACCCAAGGGTGCGGAAAAACACATTTCCAAATAAAAAACATTCACATGTTCGACAATATAAATACATTAAACAATTATTAATATAACTGTGTAATGGTCTAATTTAATTATGACAAAGAAACTAATAACACACAAACACAAGCACACACACACTCACAAACACACACACACACAAACACACACACACACAAACACACACACACACATATATATATATTTATTTGCAAACAAGTTATACTACTCAACAGTGTTTCCTACTATCAAATGACTTCAAACGATTTACAATAACGTTTTAACTACAAGAAAACACTAATACAACTGTGTACTCTTCAAATTTAGTTATGACCAAAAACTAAGTAATTATATATATATATATATATATATATATATATATATATATATATATATATATATTACTGCAGGTTTCATTGAATAATATAGACAAGTTTTGTCTATTAATTTTGTGTAGGATCCGTTCATACCGTCTGATATTACACAAAATTAATAGACAAAACTTGTCTATATTATTCAATGAAACCTGCATTAATGAAAAAATGCTGCCAAAATACACACAATATATATATATATATATATATATATATATATATATATATATATATACATATATATATATACAATCATTTAATTTCATTTAGAAGGCAGAGGTACATGACCCAAATGGCCAAATAAAATATATTTGAGCTCAACTAAAGACACCTTTAAGACCAGGAGGTTTAATCACAGGTCTACATTCAAAATAGAAAAAATTAAAAACTCTACAAAATTGGCTAGCTACCTGTAGAAATTAAAATCAAAATATGAAAAAGACCCAGACATAACGTGGAGTATTGTAAAAACAGCCAAGCCTTACAAGGGTGGCAAAATATGTAGGCTATGCCAAGAAGAAAAGTTAGAGATTATGCTATTCCCAAACAAAAACGAACTGTTGAATGAAAGAACGGAAATTATGACTAAATGTCTCCAAACTAAGAAATACCTCTTAGATTCATACAACCATGGATAAAAACGCCATAATTCATTTTAATTTAAAAATTGCGCGTTTAAAAATTTCATGGTACGTGAGCGTTCCAATGAAACATCGTTACAAGGGCGTTCTTAAAAACAAAATCGGTAAACGGTAAAAACAGTTATTAAAAATCACCTGAAGATACCACTCATGGTAGAAATGTAGGTCGCGTAAAAACTCGTTTAAAAATGGAAAATATTCAAAAGATCTACAATATAATTGTATTGAACGCTTTTTAATATAAATGTGCACTGATCTAACCCTATTATGACCAACATTTAAGTATTAAACAATATATATATATATATATATATATATATATATATTGATTGTTTAATACTTAAATTCTGGGTTAAAAAGCAATCAGAGTCTAGCCGTACTGATGAGCTGTGATACAGCGAAACAGATCTGTCTGCGGAGGACTATTTACGCTCTCACACCCTGATTGAGCACTCTGGAAGAATGGGAGACTTTGAAAACAGTAGCCACTCCGGCATATACGCATCGCTCATTCAATAATGAATTATAACACTATGGCTATTGGGCAAGTATAATGATATACGCGCTGAAAAGTCTGCCTTCTTCTACCGAACGCACGTGGCCCAGAGGTCGGGTTTGAATCTTGGGTTAAAAAGCAATCGGAGTCTAACCGTATTGATGAGCTGTGATACAGCGAAACGGATCTGTCTGCGGATGACAATATATATATATATATATATATATATATATATATATATATGAAGTGTCAGCAAGAAGAAATTGTTTTCCTTTTTGGAAAATTTCTAGAATTCAATGAGGATCTTTAAGAAACAGATATTTGATATGCTGATCGTGTAAGGCTTATACTCGTTATTTTTAAATAGCTCCGGATATTTATTAAAGAACTAGAAAAATTATTTAAAAAAAACGGATAGAAAAAAGAAAGGAAATCCATAATTAATTTCTAATAGTTTTGATGTGTAGATAGAGTGGTTTTACAATTAAACAGGTTTAACGCCCTAGGCTTAGAAACCACGGGGTGTGCGTTGTGATGTCATAGAAATCGGCTCACAATGAGATATCAAAGACCTCTGTTTAAATTCCTTTCGAGTTTGTTTCGTCACTTAAGCACAAGTACCCCCGAGAAAAGTGTGAACAGATCACTACTCCCCAAGTTATGGAATAGTAGAACAGACTAGGACTTGAAATGTTCCTGGTAGCTAGGCTACCAGTTACAGCGAGAAAATTCTTCTGCCTCGTTACTACCTAACAGAAAGGGACATGGTCGCCCCGGCGTGTACCCTGTTTGGCACGTAAATGGTTGGAATATCAGCGGATTCAAATGGACAGATGTAAATAGCTCTAGTATCATCCAGATTTGATACATTAAAAAGGAAACAATTGAACAGAAAAGAGATTCGAATGTTATCAATGTCAGATAATTCTTTGCTTTAATTAATCCGATTGCTACGTACTTAAAATAAAGTTATGACTTAAAGCATTATAAATTGGGTATTTAAGAAGGATTACATTGAATCAGTCAAAAAAAATATTAAAAAAAGAACCTAGCTATATATCAAGTATATATCATTAGGCTTATGATAAGTATAATCAATAAAAAAAAACAATAACGATAGTTCGGTCATGTAGTTTAAAGAGACCCATATTTAAAATTGATATTATCGCACCAAGGGGCAGAATCTCCAAGAGTTGGCTGTCAGAAACAAATTAAAAAGAACAGTTATGACACCGTTTGCTCACGGCAGAACAGATAACATGAATGAAAGGATTGTGTAAAGAATATTACAGCTAACGAAACGAATTTAAAAATGTGGGCAGAGTATTGTGACCCAGGAAGATTTTATTGGAAACAAAGAAAAGAGAACTGAAATTGTTATGTGATGTTTGTCCTGCTATATGCCAGAAAATGCTGAACGGTCTCTTCAAGTATGAACGAGATACTCGAAGTAACAAAAAAGTGGTTCTACAGAAGGATGCTGAGGATATCATAAACAGAACCTGTTAGCAACAATGTGATATTCCAGGGAACCAAACGAAAAGAAACCTTATACTAGGAAGTAGGTAAAAAAAGCTGAGGATTTGGGAGCTGGTAATGATGATGGAGTGTTTGGAGAAACTGATACTCACAAGATGGGTAGAGGAAAAAAGAAACAAGAGGAATCAGCGCGAGACATACTTGATAGTCTTGAGCAGGTGCATGGCCTAGAAAGGTCTGGAAGTGGAAAATTATTAAGTGGAAAATTATTAAGAGCGACAAGTAGAAATCTATAATCGCCTACTTTCTGAAAAAACATGACACATAAAGAAGAAATATATATATATATATATATATATATATATATATATAGTCATGAATTAATTGTACATAGCGAGACGGAAATTTCTATGTTTCGAGATATATTCTCTTCACCAGGTAATGTTTTATGTTGGTTGAACAGACGATTTACATTTAAATGCAAAAAACCTTCGGTTTACTGCGTGCAACCAGACTGGCAACTGGGTCACACCCATTCACAGTCAGGTTAGCCAAATGCAGACGACAATTCTACTCCTGCAGCTTCCTCTCTCGCACTTCCCGCCTGTGGAACTCACTCCCGTATTCTTGCTTTCCTGACGGCTACAACCTCCAGAAATTTAAATGCAAAGTTAATACTCATCTACTAACCACTGGCCTCTAGCTCTCCCCCCTCCCCTGTATAACCTTCCCTTTCTCTCTTCCTATGCATCTGTCATCGCACCTTCTTTCTCAGCTTTCTATTGTTCCTTTCTAACTAGCTTGTACTCCTCACTCTTTTCTAATTAATCTTTTTACATTTATGTAGCCCCCGCACATCAGTGGCGGTTCCGCCTTGCTCGGTGTGAAATGATTAAAAAAAAAAAGTGTATGTATGTGGGAAGATATAAAGTTTACATGTGTGTTTCTTTTAACTAATCAAAGCGAAGATTCATTTTGGAAATTGGTCCCAACGAATACATGCTAACAAATTTTTTCTCTTTGTTTGCTCCTCTTTCCCTTCCCTTATCTTACTTTTCTCCTTTCTTCTTTTCCCTCCTTAACGATCAAGATGTCAACCTGCGAAATAATCTTTTTATTTTCTTTTTTTCGCTTAGTTTTATTGTCTTTGGTGTGATGTGCCCATTTATTACCAAGGCTGTCCTTTTCACTTTCTTATCATTTTTGATTGAGTACACTTCATAATAAAATAAGTGCCCGGGCACTCAAAATAGTAAAACCTTGAGTCTTCTTAACCTGGAATTATATATATATATATATATATATATATATATATATATATATCAGTCAGTTAAGTGCCATACGTGATACACGATGTCTCGAAAGAGATATGACTGACTGGGCAGAAGATTATCCCGTAGTATCCCATTGCTTTCTGCCGTAGACTGGTTGCCGGCCAAGGCTATAGAACCCAATCTGTCCTGTTATTTAACCCATAACTAGAAGGAATAGACGGATTAATACCTTTCCCAAGGGTATTTGCGCGTAAGTGAATGCAATGAATTCGGCTGGAGTTCGAACTCGGTCCCCCAATTTCTCGTTTCGAGCCGCTATCCAATGCTCCACAACGCACATCCTCTCTCTCCCCCCTCTCTCTCTCTCTCTATATATATATATATATATATATACTTTTCCAAAATAATTGCATTTCTATTGGTCTTTATGTAATTTCAACCGTTTTTATTTTTCTAGAATTAAAATCTGAAACCATTACACACTTATATCTTTTACAATTGCAGGATATTGGTATGTTATTTTACTTATCTTACTTATTTAAATGAGTCTGTCTTTGTCGTTACTTCAGCTAAGCTAGTCTCCTTTTAGTTTGATGGAAATGAGACTTGACAACAGCTTTGCTATTTATAAGAGGCCGTCCGAAAATAATTCCAGTAAATGATTTCCATATAAACTATTATCGACAGAGTTAAGAAATAAAAAAAATGTTCAAATGTCCTATCACTTCACCACGCTCACATAAACAGTAAACACCCATGGTGGTATCAATAAGATTGATATTTTTCCAAGTGAAAGAATTCACAGAGAAACATCTGCTTCGTAAGTATATGTCAGAGGTCACCCGATTGAGCTGGTATCTGTAAAAAGTCAAATGATGATCACATGTTGGAAATTATTATCTCTGCTTCCATTATGACCAACACACACCTATGATGTTGTCGGTCATAAATGGGACATGAACTTTGTATCAACCCTCATATCTATCTATCTATCTATCTATCTATCTATCTATCTATCTATCTATCTATCTATCTATCTCATCTCAGTCTGTTCTTATGTATGTATGTATGTATGTATGTATGTATGTATGTATGTATGTATCTATCTATCTATCTATCTATCTATCTATCTATCTCAGTCTGTTCATTATCTATCTATCTATCTATCTATCTATCTATCTATCTATCTCAGTCTGTTCATTATGTATGTATGTATGTATGTATGTATGTATGTATCTATCTATCTATCTATCTATCTCAGTCTGTTCATTATCTATCTATCTATCTATCTATCTATCTATCTATCTATCTATCTCAGTCTATTCATGATGTATGTATGTATGTATGTATGTATGTATCTATTATCTATCTATCTATCTATCTATCTATCTCAGTCTGTTCATTATCTATCTATCTATCTATCTATCTATCTATCTATCTATCTATCTCAGTCTGTTCATATCTATCTATCTATCTATCTATCTATCTATCTATCTATCTCAATCTGTTCATTATCTATCTATCTATCTATCTATCTATCTATCTATCTATCTATCTCAGTCTATTCATTATCTATCTATCTATCTATCTATCTATCTATCTATCTATCTACTATCTATCTATCTATCTATCTATCTATCTATCTATCTATCTCAGTCTGTTCATTATGTATGTACGTATGAATGTATGCATGCATGTATGTATGTATCTATCTATCTATCTATCTATCTATCTATCTATCTATCTATCTATCTATCTATCTATCTATGTTTATTTCTCTCTCTTCACTTTTGCAATATCTATCTATCTTTCGTGAAAGTCTCCTCGTGGCGTAAGTGGTAGCATGTTTGTCTCATTAGAATCATTAAAATTGAGTGGTGGATCGGTCCTCACTGGGTGCAACGGGAAACAAAAGAAAATTAATAGAAAATAAGATAAAATTCTATTTAAAATTTTCAATGATCTAGATTTTGAAATAGTAGTTGAAACAAATAAGATGGTAGTCCAGTATTTAGATGTAGAATTTATGTTACGAAATAGCAGTGTCTGTTCAGATATGAAAACAAACACAACTTTAATGGACGTAACCACAAGATCTAACCATCCAACCAGTATAATGAAACACATCTATAAAGGAATATAACGCAGGCTATCAAAAATTTTGTCAAACAATTTTGATGAAAAGAAAAAAGATTTTGAAAACGCCTTAAAGTAATCTGGCTATAAGAACAAATTAGAATACAGTTCTCAGTTAAACAAATAAACAAACAAACAAAAATAATATCAGAAATCGAAACAATATTTGGTTCAACCCAGCATTTAACTAAAATCCAAAAGAGGGCAAATATTTTTTAAATTAATCAATAAACACTCCTCCCACCCCAAATCAGAATTAAACAAAAATTTTCAACAGGAAATTCAAGCAAATTAAAATATAGCCTTTGTCGGCAACCAGTCTCCCGCAGAAAGTAATGTCAACATACTGCGGGAAAAAGGTTCTGCCCAGTCAGTCATTTCACTTTCGAGACATGATGGTCCAAGCGTGTATCATGTATGGCACTTAACTGACTCACTCACTCTTATGAAAAAGATGATGTGCTAATTTTTAGGTCGTGCGTTGTGGAGTAGCATATGCGTTGTGGTGCAGTGGACATCGACTAGAAAAGACAAATCGAGGTGCCGAGTTCGAATTCCAGTTAAATCACTTGCATTCACTTACGCACAAATACCCTAGGAAAGGTATTAATCCGTCATTTCTCTCTAGTTATGTGTTAAATAATAAGATAGATTTGTTTCTATAGACATGGCTAGCAACCAATCTACCGTAGAAAGCAATGACAACCTAGTGCGTGATAATCTTCTGCCTAGTCAGTCATGTCTCTTTAGAGACATGATTGCCCAAGGCGTGTATCACGTATGGCACTTAACTGACTGACTGAATATAAGAGTTGGAAACATAATTAAAACTTTTACTAGGCATAAAGTGGGGGTTCGGTATTATATTGTTATGAAGTAATAAACTGATCCCCCATTAATTATACTTACTATAATAATGTAATATAATCTATCACTTCTCCCTCTAGCTATGAGTTAAATGGCAGGACCGATTGGGTTCTATAGCCGTGATCGGCAACCAGTCAAGCACAGAAAGCAATGGTAACCTACTGAAGGATAATCTTTTGCCCAGTCAGTCATGTCTCTTTAGTGACATGATCGCCCAAAATGTGTATCACGTATGGCACTTAACTGACTGACTATACTATTAATTTAGAAAATTTCATATAAAAAAACACCAGAAACCTTACTGATTAGCTGTGACACAGCAAAATAGGACTGACTGCGGATGTCTATATATATAATCACAATTGAGCCAGCATGAAACTTGATACATCTTAAATTCGCTCAGTTATATGTCAGACTTATCTATATTAATCCTATTAACGCTCTACAATTATCTCTATACACAGCACCTTACAAAAGATATATTTGTCAGTAGACCTTTGAAAAACAGCAATGCTGGCATTAAGCATTATTACGACTCAATAGTATATATCTTGTATACTATAATAAAGCAGGCCGTACATTTTTGTATATATATATTATTAAGTCATCGAGCTTTATATTCGCCTTCAACAGAATGCAGAAAGCACTGGACGGCTGTTTCGTCCTATATGAGGCACTCATCAGCAGTGCGCATCCACTACCAGGAATCGAAACCAGACAGTTGTGGTTGTTAAGCTGATGTTATACCAACTGTACCACGGGCCCTGGTGACGAAGAGGTAATAAAATAAGTTCGATGACATGCGCCGCTCCTCACGAATTCCGTGGTGGAACTACTCCAAGCTCCTTTTCCCATAGGATAGTGCTGAGACATCAGCTTAATAATTTAAATGTAAGGTCAATAGACACCTCTTATCACACTAACTGGCATCCTTTTTCTCAAACACTCTTCCCATCTACCCAACTCCCATCTTCAGTATCCTCATTCGTCCATCACCCTTCTTCTGACATTTCCTGTAACTAAACACTTTTTCTCACCATTTTCCTCTATGTAACCCCCTGCACAATAGTGCCAGTGGAATACCACGCTTGGGGTGAAATGATTAATATATATATATATATATATATATATATATATATATATATATATATATATTAATACCCATTCATATGTAGATTGTTTTCATTCATCACGTGTAATTACTTCAACAAGAGCACGACTATGCTTACAGTCTGGTGATCCGTGTTCAAAATCAAATTTCTGCAGTGACGTTTTAATCTTATATGACATTCATTTTCAGATGACTTCCTTTGGAGTCTATATGTTTTTAGCTTGGGTCAATATTTAGAAATTTTATTGCTATTCTTTTCCTCTTACTATATAACCTTGGTTCAACAACTTCTTATTGCGTGGCTACGTCAAACCTGTCATACAAAATTTTCATATGTTCCTTGTTTTCGCAGACTTCTTTAACTAATTAAGGAGTTTTACCTGATTAAGGTGTCGCTTATGTTCCCATATTGCTCCTGTACCCTGTACGTTATTTTGCCGATCCGTTTTTTTATAAAGCCCGTTTGCCAGAATTTTTATCTACGTTGATACATTTGAAGAAATACCTTATCTCCAGTTTTGAAGTATTTACTTACATTGTTATTTCTTGATGCTCTCGTCTAATGTACTGTTAGTAATTTATTAAAAAACGTACTTAATTTTCCTGGCAAACACCAACTTAGCAGGTGACATTCCATACACGGTGTTCGGATTTGGTGTTATTCTTAAAACATTCAGAAATTGTTATAGCATTAATTCCTATGACTAAATACCCTGCGACTTTTTAGTGCTCTATCGACAAACCGTTCCTCTTGCCCGTTTGATCGTGTGTGATAAGTGGAGTTGCGATATGTACTATTGCTAATGATTTACAGAAAACCTTAACTTGCCTAGACGTAAAATGTGTCTCATTATCTCAAGCAATATCGTCAGGTACAATGAACTTTGCAAAGAACTTGTGTAGGAAATCTATCGTTACCGTGGTAGGCGTGATGTGCGTTGTGGTGCAGTGGATATAGGCTCAGAACTAGAAATCGGGGAGCCAAGTTCGAATTCCAGTTGAATTCATTGCATTCACTTACGCGCAAATACCCTTGGGAAAGGTATTAATCTGTTTCTTTCTTCCAGTTATGGATTAAATAACAGGACAGATTAGGTTCTATAGCCTTGGCTGGCAACCAGTCTACCGCAGAAAGCAATGGCAACCTACTGCGGGATAATCTTCTGCCCAGTCAGCCATGTCACTTTCGAGATATGATCGCCCAAGCGTGTATCACGTTTGGCACTGACTGTCGACTACCGCTATATAATATGCTCCGTTTAACGGTCCTGCGATATCTATATGTATTCTGGACCGTGGCATATCAGTTTTCAGCCAATGTTGAATTTTATAGGCGGTGACTACGCTGCAAGAGCACAATCTCTGTATTATCTCATCAAATTTTCGACATCATGATCAATTTTTGTTTCTGTATAACACTTAACTGACAGGAAATTAATCTATCTGATGTAATGAATAGCTAATGAATATGCATATACCTTGGTTCCCCTCAAAGTAATGTGATTGGCAAGTGACAGCCATAAATACAGACTGAGGAGTTAATATATAGCCGTCTACGTCCATAGGTCTAACACTATTGGTCTCCGTCTGTTGACTACACCTACGTCTCAGGATACTGCATACGACAAGTACCATCCATTACGTCTACGTACTAAATTGTTCTACTCGGTTACATTTGCCAAAACCGCTCGGTACCTTGAATGATTTATATTCCTTTCCGGTACATGTCACAATCAAATCCTTATCAGTATTAGGTTGTCACAAATGTTCGTAAACACTTGCGAAATGGGTCTATCTGGTCCAGTACAATCGAGAAAAGCGATGAGTTCAGAAAGGGTAAGAGACAACGTCGGTTTCAAACAAGATCGAAGTCATGTTGTGCGTTTGGTGAAAATTTGAAGGAATCGTGCATTTTGAGTTGGTTCCGAATGGTCGTGCCATCAGTGCCGAACTTTACTGTCAGCAACATGAGCGGGTCTACGAAAAGTTGAAGCGAAAGTACCCGGCTCTGATCAACCGAAAGCGCGCTTTGATGAGGCAGGACAATGCCAAGCCACACACCGCCAGGAAGACCAAATACAAGTTTGAAGAGCTGGATGGTGTTGAGTTTCTGCCACATCCAGCCTACAGTCCTGACTGTGTTCCATCAGATTACGGCCTTTTCCGCTCAATGCAACACTTTCTGAAGGGACGCCGATTCGACTCGTTTGATGAAGTCGAGGAAGCGTGTCAAGAATTCTTTGATTCGAAGTCGGCTGAATTGAACTTTGACCAGATCCGAAAGCTTGCAGATCGATGGCAGAATGTCTTGGATAATGATGGTCTTCATTTTGAGCAATAATTTTTGTTGTTTTTGCGAGTAAAATTTCAATTTTTGCAAGTGTTTACGAACTTTTGGGACAACCTAATAGATTAGACTAATTTGAATTTCACAGATAATCTTTAAAAATATAGTTTATTTTGGAGATTATTGTGTATTCATTTTTAAGAATATAGATCAACAGCTATGAAAATTAGTCTACTATATGATTTATCTTAATCTTAATTTATGTTCGTTTCCCTTCACTACGATTACCCAAGCGTTTATGATGCATTTACCTGATTGACTGATATAATATATTGATTGCTCTCATTTCAGAAACAATAATAGTGATTTTAATTTGGTTTAATATTGGGCCCATTATTCTGACTATTTACTTTTTATCAACTTTTTCATCAAAACATTCATCAAACTTATTTATCCAGTTCTCACCCTTTTATCGGGCTGACAACATTTGCGACAACAGTTTTCGTACAATCGTCGAAGTTAAGTAACATTAAGCCATCTCTGTACCCAGATGAATGAATACTTGCGAATAGCAAGTGCTATAAATTTAGATGTCCGTTTGGTACAATGAATATCAGAAGGAATCAGAAATCGGAAAGCAAATAACCTTGAGAAAAGTATGAATCAACATATTCTATCCACTGCTCTCGACAGGCTCAAGAGAATCAGTAATGTGATAGGTACCGCCTTGGAGGCTCGACTACAGCCACTTCTCCACCCACGAGATGTGGCCTCCCTTGTCTGTTCTATAAATACTTTCATGGCTTCTGCTCCAACGAACTTAAGTCACAGGTGCCTCTGCAACAGGTGTTTACTCGTGCAACCAGATTGGCAACTGTGTCCCACCCATTCACAGTTAAATTAACCAAATGCAGACGATAATTCTACTCCTGCAGCTTCTTCTCTCGCACTTCCCGCCTGTGGTACTCGCTTCCATATTCTTGCTTTCCTTTCCTCCAAGAATTTAAATACAATGTCAATACTCATCTATTAACCACTTGACTCTAGTTCTGTCACCACCCCGTATATCCTGTCCTTTCTCTCCACCTTCGCAACTGTCATCACACCTGCATTCCCATCCTTCTCTTGCTCCTTTCTAACTGGTTCATCTTTTTCTTCACTCTCTTCTAACTAATCTTTTTACTCTTATGTACCCCCCTGCACATCAGTGGCATTACCACCTTGCTCGGCGTGATACGATTAAAAAAAAGAAAACTGATATAGATTAATTAGTAACACTTTATTCAATAAAATATTTGTTATGTCTAATAAAACATAGCTGTAAACAAATAAGAGCGTACTGGATTGTTATGTGATGTCAATATGGCAGCGAATGATGGACAATCTCATCAAATATAGAGAAAAGAATTGAAGCAACTGAAATGTAGTTCTACAGAAGGCTACTGAGGATACCATGTACAGATCATGCAAGCAACGATGATGTTTTGGAGAAGAGAGATACGGGAAGGAAATTGATAACTAACAGAAAAAGGCAACTGAAATTTTGTGAACAAGTAATAAGGAAAGTGGGCTTGGAGAACATGATGCTCACGGGATGAATAGCGGGGGAGAGTGACAAAGGAAAGCAGCAGATTACATTCTTAGGGAACTTGAGCAGATGGGTGGTGGAGCGGGGATTGAGTGGGATGACAGAACAAGGGCTCTTGCGAGCGAAGAGGGGGGTAAGGAAATGTGGAAGGTCATGATAACCATGAAGGGACACGGCAAATAGAAGAAGAAGAAGAAGAAGAAGAAGAAGAAGAAAAGAAAATGAAGAAGAAGAAGAAAAGAAGAAAATGAAGAAGAAAAAGAAGAAGAAGAAGAACATGAAGAAGAAAATGAAGAAGAAGAAGAAGAAGAAAATGAAGAAGAAAATGAAGAAGAAGAAGAAAAAAAGAAGAAGAAGAAGAAAAAGAAGAAGAAGAAGAAAATGAAGAAGAAAAAGAAGAAGAAGAAGAAGAAAATGAAGAAGAAAAAGAAGAAGAAGAAGAAAAAGAAAATGAAGAAGAAAAAGAAGAAGAAGAAGAAGAAGAAAATGAAGAAGAAAAAGAAGAAGAAGAAGAAGAAGAAGAAAATGAAGAAGAAAAAGAAGAAGAAGAAGAAAATGAAGAAGAAGAAGAAGAAAAAGAAGAAGAAGAAGAAGAAGAAAAGAAGAAGAAGAAAAAGAAGAAGAAGAAGAAGAAAAAGAAGAAGAAGAAAAAGAAGAAGAAGAAGAAGAAAATGAAGAAGAAGAAGAAGAAGAAAATGAAGAAGAAGAAGAAGAAGAAGAAAAGAAGAAGAAGAAGAAAATGAAGAAGAAAATGAAGAAGAAAATGAAGAAGAAGAAGAAGAAAAAGAAGAAGAAGAAGAAAAAGAAGAAGAAGAAGAAGAAGAAAATGAAGAAGAAAAAGAAGAAGAAGAAGAAAAAGAAAATGAAGAAGAAAAAGAAGAAGAAGAAAATGAAGAAGAAGAAGAAAAAGAAGAAGAAGAAGAAAAAGAAGAAGAAAAAGAAGAAGAAAAAGAAGAAGAAGAAAATGAAGAAGAAAAAGAAGAAGAAAAAGAAGAAGAAGAAAATGAAAAGAAGAAGAAAAAGAAGAAGAAAAAGAAGAAGAAGAAGAAAATGAAGAAGAAAATGAAGAAGAAGAAGAAGAAGAAGAAGAAGAAGAAGAAGAAGAAGAATTCCGGCAATCTAAAATATTTTCTTGCTTTAAATAACTTGAAAAAGGTGGATAAACCGTAAAAAAATTATCAACCTATTTAGCTTTTATACAATCTCTTGTTACGATATATTACATAAAGTTAGAATTATTTTAAAATATCTAATATTTTCAGTTTTCTTATTAGTCTCTACAATGTTGCTATAATCTACTGACTTGTTTTGAATTACATCATCTTGTCTGCCAGTCGACCTCGTCTAAATCGTTTATGATTTTACCGCAATTAATCTCCATACTTATCAATCACTGTGTTTTCTTTTTCTTTGTATACTGCTGTTTTCACGTTTATCAACACAGATTCTAGAGAAAGATTTATACTGCTTCTTCTCTCTTTAATATACTAAAATCTCAATTATGTATCGTCTGGTAAAAAAAGTTATGTGGGTTGCTCATCGACGCTCCAAATAAATAATGGTAAATTACATTCCAAAAATTAATTTAACAGGAAATCAATCTCAGGAATGTTTTGGAAATTTTATCAGATATAAGTCTCTGCCAGTTTTAATTCTATGAATTTATAATGAATATCCTTTAAAGTTACTTAGTTAAAATTAATATTTTTTAACAGGAGTATGTTAGTTGTGATTCAGTGGATAACTGCTCGGATCGAGAAATTGTACTAGTTGCATTCCAGCCTTGCTTGGGGTGAGATGATTTCAAAAATAATAAAAAACATAGTGTTCTATTATGGATTTCATACAGAAATTACATAAACCGTATTTGTCTGTCTGTATGCCTATCTGTCTGTCTGTCTGTCTGTCTGTCTGTCTCTCTCTCTCTCTCTCTCTCTCTCTCTCTCTCTCTCTCACAATCTCACAATAGCATGTTGTATAGTTTCTTTTGCGGAGACTCTACTGAGGCAGCCTACTACTTAATTTTTACCAACCCACGTGGCTGCCACACCTTACTTATAATCCAATAAATTATTTTTCTTTCTTCTTAAGTTTTATTTATTTATTTTTTTAATCGTGTCACCCCAAGCAAGGCATTCCACTGCCACTGTAGCGCAGGGGGTTACGATTTTCTCTTTCTTTTGCATGTTCGGTTGTTCTTCATATATACAATAATATGTCAAACATTAATGCTTCTGTTGATGTGATTTATTTTTAAGATCTTCGATTTCTGCCAGCAAAAATACGTGACTCTTTTTGCTGTAATTTTCCAAGATCACTCAATCAAATGACAGGATCTTTTTTTAGATGATTACATTATAAGCGATCATATCAATTTGTATATATCTGAAATTTAAGAAGAATATATATTATAGCAGCATTATTATTTTAAAACCATGAACAATTCTCAATTTGCAGAAGAAAAATGCAAAATCCTTTATTGTAAATGTTCTTATAAAAATAAATAAGTTACGATTCATGCAGAATGTTTACAGTCAGCGAAGACCGACCTGAGTTTTCTTTTTAATTTTGTCTATTTCAATTTGAAATGAAGATCGTGTTTTTATCTCAATTGCTTCCTTTCTTCAAGGAAACTATGGAACTTGCTACGAGTCGTTTTTATCCATCTTATGAAATATTCAATGTGCACAATGATCAGTGACGTTAGTTATTTTTATGTGTAACTTCTCCATGTTTAAACTAGAGAAAATCGCGTTGCAGGACTAAATTTACCCCCTAAGTTGGTGATAAACAACAACAACTGATTTATATGAACTTCCTGAAAATTATCTGAGGGAGGAGATGATTTTTCTTTAAATATACTGCCTTTACATAAATATGAAGTAAACACTTTTAAATAAATGCACTGATATTATATAAATCTAAATCTAATCTAAACTTATTTATAAATGGATCTTTGTCTCTGTGTGTGTGTCTGTGTATATGTCCGTTACCTATAGACTCCGAAACGGCTGAACCGATTTCCTTGAAAATTTACGCAGTTGTACTATACGCGTCTGCGATTGCTATTAGCAAGGTTTTGTGTCGAGGTACCTCCGATTAATATAGAAAATCGATAATCGAAAAAATCGAGTTATAGAAAGAGTTGTCCGATTTTAATCAAATTTAATACACTCATAGACAAAGGCATAAGAAACGATATTCAGAAGTTTCAAGATTGCAGTTCTTATAAAAGTGCAGAAAATTGATAATATATATATATATAAGGCAAGATGTTTGTGTGTGTGTGTGTGTGTGTGTGTGTGTGTGTGTGTGTGTGTGTGTGTGTGTTTATCTGCCTGTATGCCTGTACTTTTTCAGCCCTTTTATTTTAGTTTTTGCTTTGGGTTTGGCTCTACGTAGGTATAATTGTAGTTCTTAGCCTCAGCCATGATACCATTTACTCAGAGGACTTATTTAGCCTTCAAACTCAGTTTACGACAAAAAAACGTATTTGATATCGATACCATGAAATCAAAATTTGACTGACATCCATTCATTTTCCTTTCAATCTACGGTTTCGCTTTAATTGGAAACAACTATTGCTTTTTAGTTTTTCATGCCAACGTCCAAAGAGTCTGAGCTCCAGGACCATGGATTAGTTTTAAAGCTTTCATTACACCTGAGCAACGCCGGGCTATACTGCTAGTTTATATTATAATTGTAAACCATAGAAGCATTTCTTATTTATAAATAAAGCCTTCAAACAAAATTTATTATGAAAATTAATAATGACTTAATTTGATTATGGAGAACAAAATGTATGAAAATTAATTCTCTCATGGTTTGGACATCTGAAGAATCATCAAATACAAAATTATATAAATATTAGGTGAATGGTCTCTTCTTTTAATAGTGGTTTTGACAGGTCCAAGCGTCTCAGTAAGAATCCGCCAAGCCAATTGTTATATCTCTTCTCGTACCGACGATGTATCGATTCAATAATTTGGTGCGATTTGTTTTGTTTTGATTTACGGTATATCAACCTAAATGGGTCATTTAATGCCGACGAGATTTTTTCAATAGATTTGTATGAATAGAATATACTTTCTTTCTAAATTGGGTTTCGTTGAGAGTCGGATGCATTGTTGTTACTTTTTTCCTTCACTTATATTTGTCATACACTGGACCATCGATTCAATGAAACTTGCGACGAATGTCGGTAAAATATATTTTTTCCTTCAGGTATTTTTGTTGGTAATAATTTTCCTTCACAAACGTATTTTCATTTGTAAAATCTTTCCTTCAAACACGTTTTGTTGGTAATATATTTCATTAAAAAAGTTTTGCTGCTAAATACTTTCATAGCATTTTGATATACTCGGTTTGGGGTTAACTATTTACCCATACCTGAGACACTAACAGGTGCTACCACTCCGGGTCAGAGTGGACCTTGGAACAACAACAATTAAGAGGTGGTTTCATGCTCCTCACAACCTCCCAATCAGAGGCCTTGCTGCTGGATGCAGTTTACTGTTATGCCAAGGAACACCGATTCAATGAACCTTGCGATGAATGTCGGGTAAAATCTTAACTTCAGTATCTCTCACGATGACTGTGACGACAATTGCAGTTAAAACTTCTGGAGTGACAATTAAACTTCACAAATCATAAACCATTTTCATCAGGTACCACTAAAACCCAACATTCCCTGGAACAATGTTCATTACATCGGAGATTACCACTCAATCCGACTTTCACTGGGGAAAGTTTCCCCTTATATGAAGGGAACACTCACACCAAATTCTTTTCATAAATCAATCTCACAATCATATTATATAATCATTCGATTCGTCTTCTTGAACATAAACAACTTCGTCGAGGAAAAACATTAACGCGACCTTCACTAAGACCAAATTTCACCACTTCTCTTCACAATTTCAACGGAGCAACAAGTCTCTTCTTCTTCTTCTTCTTCTTCTTCTTCTTCTTCTTCTTCTTCTGTGTCCTGGGCATGACGGTAAACTGCATCCCGCAGCAACGTCTCTGATTGGGAAGTTGTGAGGAGCATGGAACCACCTCTTAACTGCTGTACTCAGGTCTACCCTGACCCTGAGTGGTACCACCTGTTAGGGTCCAAGCTATGGGCAAATAGTTAACCCCCAAACTGGGATCAAAAAATTTGAAAGTATAAAAAATAAACTTTTATAGAAATATATACATAAAGATATTCTTTTATAGAAAAATATTTATTTTTGAAGAAAAGATTTTTACCATAACACATTTTTTATTACAAAACTAGAAGACATTTTCAGTTTTCTAAAATAAAAACAAAATATTTTCATTAAAATCCGACTAAATCGGCCTTCTCACTATAACCGAACATTTAAAAACACACACACACACACAGAGTGAGAGAGAGAGAGAGCTTAAAACCCCACATTTTTGTCATTAAATAACCCAAAGAGGTCGATATGCCGTTAAACAAAACTCAAACTCTTCTTCTTCGTTTCTTAACTCTTCTTCTTTTTCCTCGTCACATATTTGGTTGGTTGTTTTATGGCATATCAACACCTCGGTGGGTCATTTATTGCCAACTAAATTTTATTTATTGCTGATAATACAGTTTTCTTTCAACAATTTATTGTTGATTTTAATATAAGTTTTGTGTTTAGTAATACTTTTTCTTTTCGAGTATCAAGATTTATTGGGATTTGTTTTTAAGGGCAGGGTCCCCAAGTCCTACCCTGTTATTTTAACTCATAACTGGAGGGGAGGGAAGGGACGGATTAATACCTTTCCCAAGGGTACCGGAGCTTAAGTATTCAACTGGAATTCCAACTCGGCTCACCGATTTCTCTTTCCGAGCCAATATCCACTGCCCCACGACGCACATCCGTCACTAAACGCTTACAGCACCTGGTATTCCCAAGCGGTCACCCATCTAAGTACTGACCAGGCTCAACGTAACTTAACTTCGGTGATCGAGCGAGAACCGGTGTATTCAACGTGATATGGCCGTAAGCCCCTCGCCACATATACAATAATTTCCAACAAACACCTGTCAAAAACAATAAGTCCGAACCCACATGTAAATAAAGTATGATAACTATTTATTTTCCTATTTTCAAAGACATCATATCAAAGAATATAGTGACATCTTTGGTGACATGTCGTAGATTAAGAGGTTCTTTTGGTCAGAGTTGTCAGCACCCATCCGCATACAGAAAAGAACCCACCAGCTAGAAGGCTGGGGTTCTGCTTCGAGCTCTTCTCGATCCAACCTCTGTCCTCGATGGTTGAAAACAGATACTCTTTAAAAATCAAATTAAAACTTTATTTCACAACTTCCGTTCTACTGATAGCTGTGTTCCGGTGCAAACCTGAATCTGGTGCATAACCTCTTCTGACCCCAGTAAACAAAATTTAAATTCCCAAATCTAAACGTATTCTGGTTTTTCATCGTTTGACATCCCAAAACAATGCACATTTCAAACTCTTAAACCAATATCTGTGTTGATAAACGCAAATACATTCCATGGTCAAAAATTCATGCTACCCAAAAATAACGTAAAAACTAATATACACAACGCTTACATTATAGAAAACTAACCATATTTACTCCGTACTACAAAAGGACTGTTTCTTCTTGCAAATAACTGCTATGGGAAGCCGACATCCAAAACAATGTTTCCCACATCATATTATAACCTTAAGCTGTTTAAGGGTTAAATGTTACCTTTCTTTCCTATCCGTACAAAATGCCTCGTTAATGAAAGCTTCTAACCCAATTATCAGATGTGCCTTGTATAGGGTAAACCTTAAAGAGTAGGGAACTGATTAATATTTCTTGGATTCAGCCTTGTGTCATACTTAACCAGATTCACTACAGCTTACAAATTTTATGCAGAATTATAATCATCTTGAGGTTTTTAATCTTCAAAGGGTTGGTTAATCAGTAGGATATGTGGATTAGTGCAGAAGAGTGGAATAATAAAATATACATTTTGAAGGTTAAAATAGAAATTTATTAAAAGCAAAGAATAACACAAGTTGTAGAAGTTAATGTTGAATTAGAAACATTTTTAAAAGGTTAAGTGTGGAGCTCATGTTCAATGATAAAGTTGAGTTAAGGGTACCAAGAGTTGTAGCAATTGTTGAAAGAGATAAGGAGAAATAGAACAAGGTGCGACCTGACTTTAACTCCGGGTCGATTTGAAGTTGGTTACATTATAGAAGTGTGTCGGCTAACCGCTACCTCTGACTGACCACCGTGACCGGTTAGAGGCCATCCTTAAATATTGAATCCAGTCAAGTGGGGTGGCTCCAAGAATGTTTTTTCTTTAGATGTAGAAAAAACCGTTTCTCTGGCGTATTTTATATTTCTCGATGTGTTAACCAATCAGGATTAAGAATATGATTTTTTCACACGTCATTGTGAATTTTTTGTAAAAGTGAAGAATGTTGATTTTAATTAATTTCTTATCCGCTACAACCTTTCTGAAAAAAAAAAAAAAACGGTAATTGGAAAACTTTTGTATATAATTAAATAATCGATATAATCTCTTAACTTGATAAAATAGGTTTATTATATAAAAAACACCTACAACAAATCGATTAAAAACTTCGTCTTTCATGTGCCGTGATCCTTCAGGACGTAGGAGATCTCTCTATCCCTTGTAGATCTTTATACTCCTTCTCCTGTTGCACCTCCAAAACCTGCTCTGCCATCGATCTGCTGAAGTTAATCAAGTATATCATGCGTTGTTTTCCCGTGTCTCTCTATTCCTCTATCCGTCACGTGAGTATCATATTTTCTAAGCTTCCTTTCTCACTGCATGACTCAGAAATTTCAGTTTTCTTTTCCTGATGTGAAGTATGGATTTCTTTTTCGTCTCCATCCTCTCCTAAACCTCGTCGTTGTTCATATGTTTGGTCTATCATATCCTCAGAATCCTTCTGTAGAACCACATTTTGCTTGCTTCCAGTCTTTCTTTCATCTTTTATGAGATTGTCCAGCATTCGCAGCCATATTGAAGGACAGACTTCACATAGCAGTCTCTCAATACTCTGTAATGGTAACCTAGTGCGGGATAATTTTATGCCCAAGATTAAGGCTTCTGCTGGGCATAAAGTGAGGGATCAGTTTCATATTGTTATGAAATAACAAACTAATCCCCCACTTATTACCACTTAATAATTTAATACATCACTTCCTCCTCTAGCTATGAGTCAAAAAACAAAACAGACTTAGCTGACAACCAGTCTACCGCAGAAAGCAATGACAACCTACCCAGTCAGTCATGTCATTTTCGAGACATGATCGCCCAAGCGTGTATCACGTATGGCACTTAACTGACTTACAATTGTTTAGATATTTCTAGAAAATGTTGAAATATAAATATTATGTCCGTTTTCTTCTCTTGTCACTATCATTTTATTCCCTTTTGCGCATGCGCGTTGAGAGTTTTTTGTACATATTTTTAAATGTGTTTCAGATTCGAATTTATCTTGAGGATACATTTAGCAAGTTTTAAGTATCCTGTTGTGTTAACACTTTATTAAATCTACAGCTCTTTTATTTTTTTCTTTCTCATCTTCTACAAAGATGATATTCCAGAAAGCATTAGAACATATCTTTTCTTAACCGATTTAGTTTTCTCTCCTGAATTCAGTTTCCTAATTTCGTTAAAGATAAAAATATTTTAAAGCACAAGAATACTTTTTAGGTTTTCTTGTCATGATAGATTGAACTCGATTAGAACTGAATGCTTATTTTATTTTAGGCAAGGACTTAAATACCGGTGATTGTACGCAACGGAAAAAAGACAAAAGTCTTTCCAGTAACATATATATATATATATATATATATATATATATATATATATATATATATATATATGTCCAGGCCCTAAATGGTGAGGATAATCCAACAAGATTAACTTAATATGAAATATTAAGTGTTATATCTCTATAGAGATCTCAGTGGATGTTATCCAGAGCAATATGATATTTATAAAAGAAAACTCAACACGTCATTTCAGGTGGTTATAAATTATAATTCATTTCTGTGAGCTTAATTCGCTCATTTCATCAGACCTTACAATATTGCTTCCATTTGGTACAAAAACATTTGCCAGAATAAGCATTTACTTTAACTGAAGGGAAGGATAAAATTCAAAATAAAAATAAAAATAGAATAAGAAATAAAATAGGAAGAAAGAAAGGGGGAGAGGAAAAGAGGAAAAGAGTTCAGACTTAGGCATTGGCGTCAGATATATATATATATATATATATATGTGTGTGTGTGTGTGTGTGTGTGTGTGTGTGTGTGTGTATAAATGTGAACATTAATAGGTATGTCCCATTTTCATAAAAATGCTGGACACTTTTTTTGTGAGGTGTTATATTGCTGCTTGGCGATTAATTTTGCTCATCCGCTATTCTGACATTGTCTGACTGCCTTCGTTCAGAGAGTAACCTAGACGAGGCTCCACTAAATGGTTGAGTCTCGGCTGGGGAAAAGTAGACATGCTATTTTTGGCCGAACTATATGGCTCGGATTAGCCCCATTAAAAAGGTCTTGTGGCGCTTTTTGTCTAAAGTGAGGAGCCAACTAACTACTTATATTGCCGCCTAGCGATATTCGTTGATTGGGCGCTTTCTTTACGTTGTCGGAATCTGCCAAGGATCCACCTAAGGGAAGAGTCTCAGCTTGAGAAAAGTAGACATTCAATTTTCAGCTGAGTTATAAGGCCTTATGCCACACTTTGTCAAAAGTGGAGAGGCGGATAAATATTCATATTGCTATCTAGCGATTGACGTTGCTTAAACGCAATTTTGACTTTGTGGATTCTCAGCCCGAAGGCAGAGATTAATCCAGACGAGACTTTGCCGAATGGTAGAAATTCATCTGTGGAAAAGTAAAATAATTCTTTTGGCTCAGCTATATGATTTGGATTACCCACATTAAAAGAGGAAGCTGAATATCTATATTTCTGTCTAGCAGTTCCCTACTAGCAGTGTATATCTACTTCACGTAGTTCGTGAGTATTGTTTTTTATTATGTAAAGATTACTATTTCAGATTCTAAACACCATTTTGTTTATTTCTCATATATATATATATATATATATATATATATATATATATATATAGTGTATCGAGGCAGCAGATACTTTTCTAAATATATACTGTTAAATATAAGAGACAATGAATGTCTATTATGTTTAATCATGAACCGTTCTAAACATATTTTAGATTCAATTTCAGCTGAAAATAAAGAAAACATTCTCCAAAATTTGGATAATTTTTTATTAAGTTGGTTCAAACCTTTCGGCTCACATGAGCCATCTTCAGAGAGGTTACAAGGATGTTAACATAAAACAGCCACCATCAGCGACGATTTTATCTTTTGTTGACATTAAACTTTGCTAAGCAACGATAACAGTTACCAAAAATAGCAAACGCAGTTCGTAAATTTGTAATGCAGTTCTATGATGTCACACCGCGTGAGAGTTCGAAATGATAACAAAACCATATATTTAAATGCAATGAAACGTGCTATGACCAGACTGAAACGTGATTTTATTAAACAAACCATATTTAATAAAATCACGTTTAAATCTGGTCATGACACATAACATTGCATCTAAATACATGGTTCTGTTATCATTTCGAGCTCTCACCCGGTGTGACGTCATAGAACCGCATTACAAATTTACGAACTGCATTTGCTATTTTTGGTAAGTGTTATCGTTGCTTAGCAAAGTTTTATGTCAACACAAGATAAAGTCCTCGCTGATAGTGAATGTTTTGATGCTAACGTCATTGTAACCTATGTGAAAATGGCTCATACGAGCCGAAAACTTAGAACCAACTTAATAAAAAATTATCCAAATATTGGAGAATTTTGTCTTTATTTTCTCCTGAAATTGAAGCTAAAATACTATGTTTAGAACGGCTCATGAGTAATATATATATATATTGTTTAATACTTAGTTTTCGGTCATAAAAGAGTTAGACCAGTGCACATTTGTATTAAAAGTGTTCAATACAATTATATTGTAGAATTTTTGAATATTTCCCATTTTTAAACGAGTTATTATGCCAACCTAGGTTTCTACCATGAGGGGTGTCTTCAGGCAATTTTTAATAACTGATTCTACCATTTTTCTTTTTAAAAACGCTCTTTTAAGGGTGTTTGAACGCTAAGGTGGCAGGGGATTTTTGAACGCGCAACTTTTAAATTAAAACGAATTATGGGGTTTTTGTCCATGCTTGTATGAACCTAAGTGGTATTTCTTGGTGTGGATGCATTTAGTCATAATTTCCGTTCTTTCATTTAACAATTCGGTTTTTGTTTGTGAATGGAATGATTTCTAGTTTTTCTTCTTGGCACAGTCTACATGTTTTGCCACCGTTGTAAGGCTTGGCTGTTTTTAAATTGCTCCACATTATGTCTGTTTTTTTTTTTCCATATTTTGATTTTAATTTCCACACGTGGTTAGCCTCTTTTGTGCAGCTTTTTAATTTTTCTATTTGAAATGCAGACCTGTGATTAAACCACCTTGTCTTAACGGTGTCTTTGGTTGAGCCCAAACATATTTTATTTTAGCCATTTGGGTCATGTACCTTTGAGCGTTCAAATAAAACGCCATTATAAGAGCGTTCTTAAAAAGAAAAACGGTAAACGTTAAAATAAGTTATTAAACATCGCCTGATGACAGCAATCACGGTAGCAAACTAGGTAGCGTAACAACTCGTTTAAAAATGGAATATATGAGAAAGTGAACGAACACGTAGATTAAAACCCTCTATTCAAGTATATACTTTTATAAAGAGTGCTCAATACTGATTAGGGTTTAATATTGTAATAGTTGCTACAATGGTTTATAAAAGCATGGTATCATTACAAAATAATTTTCACGTTTCGGAGCAGAACCGCTCCTCTTCACGTATCACTCGAAGAGGAGCGGTTTTGCTCCGAAACATGAAAATTTTTGTGTAGTGATACTATGCTTTTATAAACCATTGTAACAACTATTACAACACACACACACACACACACACACACACACACACACACACACACACACATATATATATATATATATATATATATATATATATATATCAGGAAGAGTAAGATCAAATTGAGTAAGAATCCACAGTTGGTAGCATTTAATTTTTAAATTTGATTATTGTAATATTTTTATTATAAGTATTTATAATACGACATTTTACATCGCTACACAAAAGGTTTCATGTTTCAGTACTATGAATTGCATTTCTTCGGGCGATGGTTAGTGAATGGCTATAGCAATAATTCTTATGGACATTTACAAACAATTTTTTAACTTTCTTTAGATAGTTAAAGGTGTGTAAAGACAGAATTAAGAATGTTCATATTGGTAAGTCAGTAGAATATTATGACTACGCCAGATGGGGGAAAAAGTTTAACGGGTGAAATTGGGTGAGTTATTTAAGCGGTCACGATAAGCCAGCTCTTGGTGTTGTGAATATTATGTACAGATGATGACGGTGATAGGGCTACAGTAAATGTGTCATGAGTGTTGTAATCTCTTTGAAGAAGTTTTTTTTATTTCCCTGTGGTATTTTATGAGAGGTTGTTGATATAATTAGAACTGTGCAAAAGTGTTAGGACATTTTATCTTTTATGAGACATAAACATAAAGTTTAAAACCACACCTTTCCTAACACTTTTGCTTACTACCAGTAGTGTCTAAACGTATTAGGACAAGGGTGATCTTTCCTAAAAACCTCCCTGAAATTCAAATACAGGGCGAAAAGCCAAGTAAATTGATAATAAATATTGATTATTTAAAAATAAGTTTAAAAGAAATATATTAAAAAGAATTTATATTAATTTTTTCTTATTTTATATTAAACAAGTTATTTTCAAACTACTCTATTGAACATTTATGAGATATTTTGGATAAAAAAATTGATAAACCTAATGTTACTTTGCAAGACAAACATTGGGAACATATACAAGCTGCTTGGCAGGAGATGCCATTAGATACATTGAAGAAGTTTGTGATGTCAATGCTTGATAGAATGAGGGCTTTGATCAAATCAAAAGGCTAATATACTAAACTAGCAGCATAGTCTGGCGTTGCTCGGGTGTAATGAAAGCTTTAACACTAATCCATGGTCCTGGAGCTAAAAAGCAATAGTTGTTTCCAGTTAAAGCAAAACCGTAGACAGATAGAAAAATGAATGGATGTAAGTCAAATTTTGATTTCCTGGTATCGATATCAAATTTTCTGCACTATTGTAAGAACTGCAACCTTCAAACTTCTGAATATTGCATCTTTTGTCTATGAGTGTATCAAATTTGATTAAAATCGAGCCACTCCTTCTATAATTCAATTATCGATTTTCGATATTTATGGGAGTACCTCGACACAAAACCTAGCCAAGAACACTCGCAGACGCTTTTAGTATAACTGCAAACTTTCAAGAAAATCGGTTCAGCTGTTTCGGAGTCTATAGGTAACGGACACACACACAGACAATGTTCCATTTATAAATAAGTTTAGATATGAAATTTATTTTGTAACAAGTGTTCTTTGTTTTAAAGCATTTGTTGAGTAAATCAAATAGAATTACTTTAATTAAATAGTTTATTTTCTGTCAATATGCCTCATAAAAGATAAAATAATTATTGTCCTAATACTTTTGCACAGTACTATATATATATATATATATATATATATATATATACTAGGTGCGATTAGTAAATTGTCGCAATTATTTTATTATTTCAAAGCAAAAGGCTATTGTACAAAATATTAGATTTATATTGTAACAAATATTCTTTTCTTGTTAAAGCATTTGTTGAGTAAATCAAATAGAATTACTTTAATTAAATTGTTTATCTTGTGTCAGTATGCCTCATAAAAGATAAAAAATTCTTGTCCTAATACTTTTGTACAGTACTGTATGATGTTCATAATATCAAATAAACGGTAAGACATATCATTATTTAAGTAAAACAAATAAAGTAATTATCAGTGGATAACCAGGCCTTCATATAATAATGAAATAACGGCTGTCTATTTGGAGTACGTAATTGGATTTACATCAGAACTTTTGTCAATATACTTTAAAGTGAATGATAATGACGGCAAGTTACTATTAACTCGCTTTTTTATTAAAAAAAAACTCTATTATTCGAAATTTTTCTTGTAAACACAGGAAATATAGCACATGTAAAGATTTAAAAGATCTATTTTTTAAAGTGTTTTATTTTGTCGTTGAGAATTTTTATAAGTGGCAAAAGTAATTATTTTATTTTTTTTATATTTAAAGAGATTGTCCAGAATTCACTGACACAAAAGAGAAAAGTTATCACATAAATATTTAGAACTCTTTTCTTTGTCTGTAACATTTTTTCTTTATGTTAATACTCTGCTTAGACAACATTTAGAATCTGTTGTCGATCCCGAAAATAGGAACCGCACCAAATGTAGGAACAACAACCAGAATTTCAGATAGAAAAATAAGTATATTAAACGTAAAGGATACAAACTTGAACGCAGGTTAGTAATACGAGTTAGTACGAATTATATATAGAAGTCCCTGAAGTGAAGCCGTAGTCTGTTTAATATGGGAATGGGAACCGCACAAAATAAACGAACAACAAACAGAATCTGAGATAGAAAAATATGTATATTAAACGTAAAGGATACAAAGGTGAATGAGGGTTAGTAATCCAGGAATACAGTTAGTAAAACGGATATATACAATGTCTCTGAAGTGAAGCCGTAGTATGTTTAATATGGGATTGAGAACCGCACAAAATAAAGGGACAACAACCAGAATTGGAAATAGAAAAATAAGTATACTAACGTAAAAGATACAAACTTGAAAGCAGGTTAGTAATGCAGGAATACGAGTTAGTACAAAGTATATATACAAGTCTCTGAAGAGAAGCTGTAGTATGTTTAGTATGGGATTGGGAACCACACAAAGTAAATGAACAACAACCACAATTGGAGATAAAAAAAAAATAAGCATATTAACGCAAAAAATACAAACTTGAACGCAGGTTAGTAATGCAGGAATACAAATTAGTAAGAAGTATATATACAAGTCTCTAAAGTGAAGTATGTTCTAAAATCCACGTCGGAAGCTGACGCGTGCTATATAATAATATTCTTGCTGCGTAGAGCCCAGAGCTACTATGAACTACATACCCTGTATTCAACGTGAAAGCTCGGTATCTTCCAATATCTGACGGTGTCTCTCGAATTTCACTATGGCAGGAGTATATGTATACCCTAGGCAAGTCTATTATCATGGAAAATGGACTCCCTACTACAGAATCATGACACCAATAAATAAAAGCCTCAGTTGAATGACCCTAAAAGTGACTTGACTCAAAGTGTTTTGAGTCGAATACCTGAACAGAATGGGAACAGAGACTTGGAGGGTTGCGTTACAAAGGATTAATAGCTGATACTTTGATATTCAAAAGCATGGAATATAGAATAAGGACAGACTGTCCACATTAAATAAATAAGGTTTTCGATTCGAAATTTTAACTAATATCTCCCCAAAAAGACCGGGCCGTACCACGGCCAAAACGTCGATAATATAGCAATAAATATGGAGAAAACAGTCCGAACAATGTAAATAGTGTAAATATAAACAAAGAATATTTAAAATTTATCGATTTATGGATTTCAATAAAAAATTATTAAATACTTCTCTTAAATCAATGTTTCAGGAAAATAGGTTTTCAGGTTCAGTGTCTGTAATCGATTCTAGTAATGTGGAATGTCTCCATCTTGATTATCCCATTATTTCTCTTAGAGTTACATGTGCTATTCATTTTCATTGTTGCTGCTGTTGAAAGTCTTCAAGAGATGTAGTTTCTGTTTTTTGGTAAAGTTCTTCCAAGATTTACGGAAAATATCAACATTTTGATGATGTCATTATTTTCTCTTGGCGTTACATGTGCTATTCATTTCAATTGTTGCTACTGTTGAAAGTCTTCAAGGGATGTAGTTTCTGTTTTTTTGTTTTGGTAAAGTTCTTTTAAGGTTTACAAAAATGTCAACATCTTGATTGTGTCATTATGTTCTCTTTGAATTACATATGCTATTCATTTTAATAGTCCTCAAGTGCTGCGTTGGCTTTTGTTTGATGCAAATAATTGTGGATCTATAACAGCAATCTTCATAGTCCAAAGAAGATAGATCTTTGCTATGATACTCTCAGGTTTCGTATTTTTTAAAACCTATCAGGTGTTAATACCATATCAGTGTATATCAGTGTTATTCATTTTCTAATCTAATGTTATCTCACAATTAGTTTTATTTTTGTTAGGGTGAGTCAGTCAGTTAAGTGCCATACGTGATGCACGCTTGGGCGATCATGTCTCGAAAAAACATGACTGACTGGGCAGAAGATTATCCCGCAGTTGGTGGCCATTACTTTCTGCGGTAGACTGGTTGCCAGCTAAGTCTGTTCTTTTATTTGACTCATAGCTAGAGGAGGAAGAGGTATATTATATAATTAAGTAGTAATAAGCGGGGGATCAGTTTACTAGGTCATAACAATATAAAACTGATACCCCACCTTATGCTTAGCCTTATTCATGTTTCCAACTAGTATATTCAGTCAGTTAAGTGCCATACGTGATGCACGCTTGGACGATCATGTCTAAAAAAAACATGACTGACTGGGTAGAAGATTATCCCGCAGTAGGTTGCCATTATTTTCTGCGGTAGACTTGTTGCCGACTAAGACTATAGAAACCAATCTGTCCTGTTATTTAACCCATAACTGCAGGGAAGAGATGTATTAATACCTTTCCCAAGCTTATTCAGATTTTTCCATTGTTTTGGACATTTGCAACAGTAGCTTCACTTAAATAAGTGTAATTTGTAAACTAATAATCCGATTAGGCTCAAGTTTTCTCACGTGTCATTTAAAAGTTAGTACTTCATAAAAATCACAAGGATTTTTTTTTATTATTGGTGCCTTCAAGATGACAGGCCCGGGATGTATTGTGATGTGTTAAATTAATAATGAAAAAATATATATTTGTGCGTGAGGTTTTTAACTTGAACCTTATGTTCGTTTTTCTTTATACACACACACACACACACACACACACACACACACACACACATATATATATATATATATATATATATATATATATATATATATATATAATCGTATGGACCCAAGCAAGGCATTTTACTGCCACTGTTGTGCAGGAGGTTACATAGGAGGAATGTTATAAGAAAGAGTGACAGGTTATAGGAGGTATCAGGAAGTGGGTAAGAGAAGGAAGAGAATACTGATGAGTAGGGTGGACGGAGAAAAAAGCATGAGAGAGAGAGGATGTAAGTTAGTGAGACAGGAGGTGATTATTGACCTTACATTTGAATTCTTGAAGATTGTAGTTGTCGAGAAAGCAAGTATGCGGAAGGGAATTCCTCGGGCGGGAAGTGCGAGAAAAGAAGCTAATTGAGTAGAATTTGCGTTTACAATTTATCGGTTTCAACGTAAATGAGTGGGACCTAGTTGCCAATCTTGTGGCTCGGGAAATTCATACATAGTGAGCTAAGTTTATCGGAGCAGAAGCCGTGAAAGAGACACAGGAAGCCACATTGTATCCTAGCAGCCAAGTCGGTATCGATCACATTACAGACTCTCTGTTGGATTTGCTCAAGGACCCCTAGGTGGACAGCAGGAGCACCCGACCAGATATGGCAGCAATATTCAATGCACGGGCGGATGGATGTTTTTGAGTAGCAAAATTATCATTTAAAAAATAAAACATTGATGACAGTAATTATTAGGACTTGAATAAATTCTTGCTGATTTCTTTTATGAAAAGTAATGTTTTATTTACTAAAATAGTATGAAACATATCACTGAAAGTCTTGTCCATCCCTAGCCACTAATGTTCCCATAATTCTGGCAGCATTTGAGTTCCATATTTTAAATGACACGTCTTCTGAATTTAACGACTAGTAGACCTATTGTTTGGAATCTTCATAAGAAGAATGAAAGTGCAAAACTATCGATCGGAACAAGTGATAATCGTATGAGGCAATATATGGTAAATACTGCGGATGGGTAGGACTTCCCGTTTAATCGTTTCCAAGTAGGTTTTCACCTGTTGCAAAATGTGACCCAGCGTTTTCATGTTACAAAATCACATTCAATTTTTCTTTTGTTTATATAACAGCCGTTTCTGTACCAGTGTTCGACTTAAACGCATCAATTATTGCCGATAGCGATCTCTCATGATGCTTTTGGTCAGTCTGAGCAGATTATAATAAACTACATCAAGATGGTGCCCCTAAATGCAGAGCAGAAGCTTCGAACCATGGACATTCGGTTTGCCGCTAATGTGGATGCACAGCAGGTCTTACTTAACGATCTTCTACGCTTAAGGTTAGCGTAGTGTACCCACTTTTCACTGCCGGTCAACATACCATGCAAAAAAACTTTCCTATTTTGTCGCTGAAGCAGGTGTTCACACGTGACATGACGCCGTTTGACGTCTTTAGGTTTCAACTCGTATGCCAACCAATGCCCTTGCTTTTGAATCATTCCTAATGGTTTTAAATGTTTCGAAACTTTTATTGTGTGATTATCTCCTAATGATTCTATAAATTCAACTTGTGCCTGACATGAGTCTTCATAAGTTAGTGCCTCTAATTCTTTGGAACTCAAATTGTTTTCGGTGCCCCAGATATTTCTTTATGTTCAACATCAAAATCATTATTTTTAAGTGTGTAAACCAATTTCTGCATGTTGTTTCCGACAGATGATGGTTACCGTAACACTCAACATGAATTCTGTGTGCTTCAGTTGCAGATTTCTTTTGAATAAAGTAGTAAAGTAAAATTCTCTGCAAATACACTTTCTTTGACACCTAATCTGACATATTTAACGCCATAAAAACTAAAATATGTTTACATTTCAGCGACATGACAGATACTTAATTTTAAGCTTGGTTATAGTACTTCTTCATATATTCGTTGCCATCTGAAACGACACGCACTCAGTTCTCGGGACGCCATCTGTTGGAACTTTTTCAAGGTCTTAATATTTATTGTATTTCTCATCATACACTACCCAAGTTTGATTGAAAATACTTTGAATTGGATTAGTTCCGTTTCTTAAGAAAACATTTCATTTAAGTTACAAAACTGTAGCGTAGAATATATTGAAAGGTAAAATATAGATATTACTACAGAAGGCCTTCTTTTTCTTCTTCGATTGCTGTATAGGTTGAATAGATCTGGCGAGAAGACACATCCTTGTCCCACACGCCTTTCAATCTCTATCTGCTGAGCTCAATCTCTCTCTGAATAGATTTTCATGTATTTTACAATTTTCTTTTGTAAACACAATATGTTGATGTTTCTTTAAAATTTTTTAGTAGCTTGTAATTAGTGAAAATTTAATGTATCATAGTTTTATATATTGAGACTGCCAAAAAAAAAGCCATCAATCAATAGCTGTTGATTCGTCTGATATTGGTAAAAAGAAAAAAAGAGGCACTACGGAACTGGAAGAGTCAGAGGAGACATTTTTTTTTATTTCTTATCGATCAATAGTTTAAATTGTACCGTGAATCCTAAGATAATTAGTTTGTTTTTAAAACAGTGATGAACAAATAAATAAATAAATAAATAAATAAATAACGATCGAAGAAAGAAAGAAAGAAAGAAAGAAAGAAAGGGTTAGGGTTAGAAAGTGTAGTGGATTCCGGGTGAGGAACCGCACAAAATAATGAACAACAAAAACAGATATTCAGATAAAAAAAAAGTAGGTTATATTCAATGTAATATACAAACTTGAACGCAGGTTAGTAAATCCAGGAATACTATTAGCAAAAAATAGATATATAAAAGTCTGGAAGGGAAGTCGTTGTTAATAGTATTTCCGGGTGTATTATTCGAGCTGAGTGGAGCTGAGAGCTATTCTAACTTCTGATGTGGTAATCTCTGGATAACTTCGGTATCTCTCGGTAACTTTCCGGTACTCTCCGATAACACTCACGGACTGATATCAAACCCCTCCCCACCACTGGGGCAAATGTGTCAAAAAGCCTTTTTAGAGTGGGTGATCCGGGGCATATAGCCCAGCCAAAAATATCTATCTAGCTACGACTGGCTTTATGCTCTCCGCCCGATGGCTGAGAGCCGACAGTGTCAGGTCAAGAGTTAAACTAGAACGAATCTCTGCTATAACTCCGCAGCAGCTCGTATATATACACTCAGGTGAGTCCATTAACATATACAAACGGGAGATCCCACAACAGAAAGAAAGCATCATAGAAATGTTATGTCGTGAGTAAGAATAAATAACTCAACAACAGGAATAGGTTAATTGTTGTATTCCGTGAAAATAGTATTTACAAAGGTTATTAGTATCCAATACAAGAATAAAGGTTAATCGTCTCAACCGTCGGAAGACGTAGTATGAGCAATGGGTACTTCCGGGTCGTCACCGGAAGTCTACGACTGGCTTGTCGATCGGCTGCTCGGCACACTCTCCTACATAGTAATGGAATAGTCCATTATAACCGAATAGGCGCGGGCGTCCCAACATATAAATAGAAAGAAAGATTATATTGTCATCAACTAAAGGCTACAGGTTAAAAATTTCAACAAAATCTGTTTAAAACGGCTATTAATTTTAGGTGGTAATACATTCGGATGGCGGATGTGCGTTGTGGCGCAGTGGATATCGGCTCGGAATGAGAAATCGGGGAACCGAGTTCGAAATCCAGTTGAATTCCTCGCATTCACTTACGCGCAAATACCCTTGGGAAAGGTATTAATCCGTCTATTCCTTCCAGTTATGGGTTAAATAACAGGACAGATTGGGTTCTATAGCCTTGGTCGGCAACCAGTCTACCGCAGAAAGCAATGGCAACCTACTGCGGGATAATGTTCTGCTCAGTCAGTCATGTCTCTTTGGAGACATGATCGCCCAAAGCTTGTATCGCGCATGGTACTTAACTGACTGACATTCGGATGTGTTGTGGTGCAGTAGATATTGACTCGGAACAACAAATCTGGGTGCCGAGTTCGAATTCCAGTTGAATTTCTTGCATTCACTTACGCACAGATACCCTTGAGGAAGGTATTAATGCGTCTCTTCCCTCCAGTTATGGGTTAAATAATAGGACAGATTGGTTCTATAGCCTTGACAACCAGTCTACCGCAAAAAGCAATGGCAACCTAGTGTGGGATAAACTTCTATCCAGTCAGTCATATTTCTTTTCGAGACATGATCGCCCAAAGCGACTGACTCACTGAATATAATAGTTGAAAACATGATTAAGTCTTCTAATAGGCATAAATTTGGGGATCGGTTTTATATCGTTAAAAAGTAATAAACGCACTCCCCACTAATTACTACTTAATAATATAATACATCTCTTCTCCCTCTAGCTATGAGTCAAATAACAGAACAGATTGGGTTCTATATCCTTGGCTGGCAACCAGTCTACCGCAGAAAGCAATGGCTACCTACTTCGGGATAATCTTCTGCCCAGTCAGTCATGTTTCTTTTCGAGACATGATTGCCCAAAGCGTCTATCATGTATGACACTTAACTGACTGACATTCAGGGTGATCATGACTCTTGACAATTTCTTATTTTCTGTTCTAAATATCATGTGACACTTCCATTCATTCACATAAATTCCTTAAGTATTTTTTCACAGAATGTTCTCGATTTTCTTTTCTTTTTATTCAAGTAAATGTTCAATTCTCCAAACTCTATTTCGTTACAATACAAAATCATGAAAATGTCAGTAGCCTGTCATTGACTGTTACTATGTGTTTCCTTCTAAATTCTTTTAGCCTCAAAATCAATAAAAGACTTATACTTTTTGTCTCATATTTGTAGAAGCACATCATTATCACGTCGAGGCGTTTTCATAATTGAAGAGATTAGAGAGCATTCACTGCCATATGGGATATTAGATAAGGCATCAAAGTTCAGAAATTCAGCTTCAAAGTTTACTTTCTCTCAAACGCTATTTTTTTCAGTATTCTATTAATTTCGAAAGAGCATCATTTTCTATTCCTAAAATTTCACTAGAAACAAAGAAAAGCGTGTTGGATTGCTATGTGATGTCAGTTCTTCAATACGGCAGCGAATGCTGGACGATATCATCGAAAATGAGGACAAAACTTGAAGCAGCGGAAATGTGGTTCTACAGAAGTATGCTGGAATGCTGGATATAAAATGGGGGATCAATTCCATATTACAATCTATATATAAACTGACCCCTCACTTTGTGGTCACATCAGTTTCTATGCATTTATGCACAAAGATGCATTCCAGAAGTTGAGTAAAGCATTAAGAAACAGGACAATTTCGCTAGAAACAAAGAAGAGAGTACTGGATTGCTATGTGTTGTCCGTTCTTCAATATGGCAGTGAATTCTGGACAATATAATCGAAAATGAGGACAAAACTTGAAGCAGCGGACATGTGTTTCTACAGAAGGAGGCTGCGGATATCGTGGACTGAGCATGCAAGCAACGATGAGGTGTTGGAAAAGAGGGCAACGAAAAGGAAATTAATATTGAAACAGTTGAAGTTCCTGGGACATGCAATGTGGAAGGAGAGCTTGGAGAACCTGATACTGACCAGCCAGATAGTAGGAAAAAGAGACAGAGGAAGGCAGCGGATAACATATTTGCAGGGCCTGATCAGGTGGATGACAGAACGAGGGTTGCGAGGCGTAACATGAGCAAACATACTAAGAGCCACAAGGATAGAGAGACGTGGAGAACCATGATCGCCTACGTCCTGAAGGGACAGGGCACATAGAAAAAGAAGATATGTGTCTATGGATTATATTCTCTTTTACTTGTGATGGTATTTGATTTAAGATGAAATTGTTGTGGATTCCGATTGAGAGCCCACATAAAATTATAAATAAAAAACAGATATGGAGATAGATAATGTAAGTTATATTGAACAAAATATACAAATTGGAACACGGGTTAGGCAATTCAGGAATGCTATTAGTAGAAATCAATATATACAATCTTGCAATGAAATAGTATGTCCGGGTAATGAGTCTATATCCAAATAACTCCAACTTACTCTGCACCAACTTAGTGACCAACTAAGGAACTCTTCCGTTCTCAGTATAGGCAGGAGTATATGTACACATCAGGTGAGTCCATTCTTGTAGAAAAAATGGGTCGATCCCACAACAGAATTCCATTGAGTGATTTTTCATTTTTTTTTTTCAATTGGAGTAGATAGACTAAACTATCGCCCGGTTCACACTCCACCCACGTCTATTGTACAGGTGTAGAGGCTCATCCCTTGTTCCCAGTTCAGGATGTGGTTTCCGGCTTTCTCTTTTCCAATCTTTTCACTCTTACGTAGCTCCCTGCACGTCAGTTGCGTTACCGCCTTGCTCGGGGTGATAAAAAAAAGAGTATTTGACACTTCCTAGCTTCCACAATGCCTAAGGGTGTTCTTAGATTGACAAAGAACCTTATAACTTATTACGGGAATCAGTTCAGCTTTCTCTTATCAAACATGCATCGGTGTTGTCAAAGATTTTCAATGACACTATAAGAATAAAAAGGTGATTATCTCCCGTTCATGTTGTAAATTACAAGTGACGTCACTTTATACAGTGATAAAAGTGACGTCACTTTATGCAGTGAGAAAAGCTTCCAGTGATGTGACTTTATACAGTCAAGCAGCAGTCAAATTCAATATTTTAAACAAGCTCAAACCTACATCTGATTCATTAGCAGCTTCCAAATACGTAGTGCCATTTCACATCGGGGACATATCCTTCCCAGATATAGAAAAAAAATCCAGCTCGCAATTCTCAATTTGGTAAAAAATTCAAAATTTCTTGATTCCTGTTTTTGGAATAGGATAAAATCCGCTCGGATGAATCGGCAGTTCTAAGTATGTCTTCTCCAGACACAGGAGTATCTCCATATTGCAGTTTACAAGTCCGTGGTGCCATTTCAATTCGTGGGTATATCCTTCCCAGAAATAGAAAAAAAAACAAGTCCCCACTTCTCAATTTGGTAAAAAAGTCAAAGCTTGTTGAATCCTGTTTTTGCAATATGATGAAATCCACTCGGATGAATCAGCAGTTGGAAATATGTCTGCTCCAGACACAGGAGTATCTCCATATTGTATATATATAATCATTTTTTTTTCATCAACTCTACTTTGCTCTGTAGCTGTATGTGATATATTATTCTCTGCGCATGACACTTTTATGTTTGCACATATAGTTTTATGCATTATTTTTATGAAAATCTCTCTGAGAATTAAGAATATTTGTCTTTCATTTTCTTTTCAGCTGTTCTTTTTCGTCTGTGTAGTACGGTGTTATTATATCACGGATATAATAATTCCTATAAGGTGGGCATCATTCAAATGGAAGAATAAATCTTTCTGCTGCTGAATTTCGTAAAATTTGATAGTACAGAAATCCGGGCTTACACACACCTACACATTTTCATGAACCAATAAAAATAAACATATACATTCAACAATAAAAAAGCTTCTTTAATAAAACAGTTGTTTCACTTTATCTTATTATGTGCTGACATCTGAAAAACAAAATAATTGCAACCTCTTATTTCTGGTCAATCAGTAACAAGGAAAAAATTAAAAACTGATCCAATCCTGTTTTCTACAAACGTATAAATACGCCTAGTTTGTGGCTTTTTTTATTAGAATACAAGGGTCGTCTAATCGGACGCCAAGTCTAGGTAACCTGCACTAACTGATTCTCTCCTTTTCTTATCGACTTGTCGTCAACGAAAAATAAATGATGAACAGCGACATCAGATTTGTTTTTGTTTTTGTTTTAATTTAAAAGAAAACAAATTATGCAGGACTTTCCAACACATGTCTTAGTTAAGAAAAAAATAATAAATAAAAAAGTAATGTCACTCTTATCGTCAGGTAAATTTACGGTCATTTATATAAACGAGACAGTTTTATTTTTGTTAAACCCTCGACTTCTTGTGACTTCACATTTAAATTCTTGAAGATTTTAGTTGTAGGGAAAGCAAGTAAACAAAAGAGAATTCCACAGGAAGGAATTGCGAGAAAAGAAGCTACTGGAGTAGAAGTTGCTTTTACTTTTCATTGGTTTCACAGTAAAATGGTGGGACCTAGTCGCTAATCTTGTGGTTCGAGTAAATTCATATATAAGGGGCACGAGTGAGCTAAGGTCATCGGAGCAGAAGCAGTGAAAATATTTGTAGAAGAGACACACGGAAGCCACACTGCACCGGTGAGAAAGTGACTGTATCCGGTCTGCCAAGTCGGTATCGATCACATTACAGATTCTCCGTTGTATTTTGTCAGGGGCCCCTAGGTGGATAGCAGGGATACCCGAACAGATATGTCAGCAGTATTCAATGCACGGGCTGATGGTAGATTTGTATATGTGCAGGATAGTTTCAGACGGGAAAAAACTTCTTGGCCCTCCAAGAGAACCGACTTTCTTAGCAGCGGATTTAGCTATGGATTCGATATAGTCATTCCACTTGATATCTGTTGTGAGAGTTAACTCGAGGAGGCGCAGTGTTTTGCTTTAAAGGAAACTTGTCTGATCCATGCTAATAGTGGGTGGGAGAGATTGTCTGGGAGAGTTAATAGATAGCAGCTTTATTTTGGATGCATTAAAATTCACGAGGCATTTCTTACCCGAGTCCACCACAGATTGGAGATCATATTCAAGCTCATTAGCGAGGTTTCATTTACCAGCCTTAGCAGATTTTTGATCGAGGCGAGAATAAACAGATATTGATATTGATATTATTCCGGTAATAAAACATAAGATTCAAATACTATTTCATATCGATAAAAAATAAAATAGCTAAGAATATAAAACTCATTTTATAGCATTAGTAGATGGTAGTCCATCGTTTCAATGAATAAAAATGCTATGGTTTTATCTTTCGTCAGATAATCCTTTCTAACTTTTGATCTCTGTATTAGATACGGAGACAAAGGAATTATTCTGTTATTACTTAATTGATTATATTATTTTAAAGATGGCCAAATGAACACAAACTCAACAAAGATACGTTGTTCTATCACAAAATAATCTATTTTGTTTGTTTGTTTGTTTGTTTCTATCTATCTATCTATCTATCTATCTATCTATCTATCTATCTCAGGATATTCATAAATCTATTTCCCTCTCCTTATATATATATATATATATATATATATATATATATGCGGGGTAGATATAGAAAAATACAAAAGTCTCCTGTATGTAAAGAGGTAGAATAACTTACTAGGAGAGCTCTAAATATATATGTATATATAGAGCAAATATACGTAAGTATAAGACAGACACGTTATTCCATGGTTAAATGGAAGTATGGGCCTATTTCAGGCGAACCATTGTCTTTACAGGTGTAAAATCTTCTGTACAATAAAGACGGAAGCTGAAGATGATTCGCCTTAAAATATGCCAAACTTCCACTTAACCATGGAATAACGTGGCTGTCATATTTTTACGTGTATATATATATATATATACTACTGGCCATAATTATTAGGCTACCCCAGTTTTTAAAAGAAATTATGTATTTCATACTATTTTTCGCGGATAATTCTAAATGAAAATAGAATGGTTCTTTTGTTATTGTTACTTTGCAAAATGTTACAAGGCAAGGAAGCAAAGATGAACTCGTATGAATCACCTTAAATTTTCTTCATTTTTTCATTGATGAAACAGCAATATTGATAAATATTAAATATTTATAAATTCATTTGATGCACATGTTATTGGGCAGTATTACCAAAAGAACCATTCTATTTTCATTTACAATTATTCATATGGCAATAAATACTAAAAAATAGTATGAAATACATAATTGTTTTTCAAACAAAGGGATGGCCTAATAATTATGACCGTTAGTGTATATATAATTATATGTATTAGTCACCCACATACAAGCCCGTTTCGCTGTATCACTGCTCATCAGTGTTGCTAGACATATACACTTGCATCTGGCCGGGATCGAAACTCGACCGATTTGGTGTCGGTCGGAGTCTCTACTCCCTAAGCCACCGGCGCATGGGGTCAGAAAAGGGAAATTTTAACGTCTTGTATGCAAGTAGTGTATACAGACGCCAGCCACCGAGAGAACTCAATTCATTTCTGAAGAGTCACGCATTATAGCCGAAGTGGAAACTGTTTTTAAAATTTTCTTCTCCAGAGAGCTCAATCGTAATGAGAGCATAATATATATATATATATATATATATATATGATCATTTCACACTAAGCAAGGCATTCCACTGCCACTATTGCGCATGGGATTACATAGGGGAAGTTGAAGAAAAAGTGTGGTTAGATCAGGAAATGTCAGAAGGAGGGTGATAGATGGTTAAAGATACCGAGGCTGGGGATTGAGTAGATGGGAAGAGTGTTTGAAAGATGGTTAGTTTGTTAGGAGGTGTCTATTGACCTTACATTTAAACTCCTGGAGATTGTAGCCGTCGGGGAAGCAATCATGTGGAATGGAATATATATATATATATATATATATATATATATATATATTGCTGTACTTCCGTATTGTGCGCTTTAGTGTCTTGGGTTTTTTCTTTCCTACAAGTATTTGACTTTTTGTTCATGTATTTTTTCCCATTTTTTACTTCCTCTCCTTTTCCATCCGAGTTCGTCCTCGGTGGGTTGTTCAACACGATTTAAATTATCGCTTAATTAATACTAGTTTTGGCAGAGTTAGTTCTGGTACTATTGGTATTGTAATTACTATTGTTTACAGCTCCATGCCACGTGTTGTTCTTTGAATGGGAATTTACCTAGCAGGCCGACTCGCTTTGATATTTGGGAAAAGCAAGAATTGAAGAATGAATCTTAATTCAAATTTCCTGTGTTAAACTGTGAGGTATTTTCCGTTTGTTTTTTTTTTTTTTTTGTTTTTATATATATATCTATGTTTTTGTTCTCCCCCCCCCCTTTTTTGGAGTTCATGCTTCATTTAGGAGGGAAAAAAAAAAGTTTGAAATTTATATTTATTCTGTTATGCGAAGCTACTTTGGCCAAGTTATCAGCAGCCATTACAGCTCCATGCCACGTGTTGTTCTTTGAATGGGAATTTACCTAGCAGGCCGACTCGCTTTGATATTTGGGAAAAGCAAGAATTGAAGAATGAATCTTAATTCAAATTTCCTGTGTTAAACTGTGAGGTATTTTCCGTTTGTTTTTTTTTTTTTTTTTTTTTTGTTTTTATATATATATCTATGTTTTTGTTCTCCCCCCCTTTTTGGAGTTCATGCTTCATTTAGGAGGGAAAAAAAAAAAGTTTGAAATTTATATTTATTCTGTTATGCGAAGCTACTTTGGCCAAGTTATCAGCAGCCATTACAGCTCCATGCCACGTGTTGTTCTTTGAATGGGAATTTACCTAGCAGGCCGACTCGCTTTGATATTTGGGAAAAGCAAGAATTGAAGAATGAATCTTAATTCAAATTTCCTGTGTTAAACTGTGAGGTATTTTCCGTTTGTTTTTTTTTTTTTTTTTGTTTTTATATATATATCTATGTTTTTGTTCTCCCCCCCCCTTTTTTGGAGTTCATGCTTCATTTAGGAGGGAAAAAAAAAAGTTTGAAATTTATATTTATTCTGTTATGCGAAGCTACTTTGGCCAAGTTATCAGCAGCCATTACAGCTCCATGCCACGTGTTGTTCTTTGAATGGGAATTTACCTAGCAGGCCGACTCGCTTTGATATTTGGGAAAAGCAAGAATTGAAGAATGAATCTTAATTCAAATTTCCTGTGTTAAACTGTGAGGTATTTTCCGTTTGTTTTTTTTTTTTTTTTTTTTGTTTTTATATATATATCTATGTTTTTGTTCTCCCCCCCCCCCTTTTTGGAGTTCATGCTTCATTTAGGAGGGAAAAAAAAAAGTTTGAAATTTATATTTATTCTGTTATGCGAAGCTACTTTGGCCAAGTTATCAGCAGCCATTACAGCTCCATGCCACGTGTTGTTCTTTGAATGGGAATTTACCTAGCAGGCCGACTCGCTTTGATATTTGGGAAAAGCAAGAATTGAAGAATGAATCTTAATTCAAATTTCCTGTGTTAAACTGTGAGGTATTTTCCGTTTGTTTTTTTTTTTTCTTTTTGTTTTTATATATATATCTATGTTTTTGTTCTCCCCCCCCCCTTTTTTGGAGTTCATGCTTCATTTAGGAGGGAAAAAAAAAGTTTGAAATTTATATTTATTCTGTTATGCGAAGCTACTTTGGCCAAGTTATCAGCAGCCATTACAGCTCCATGCCACGTGTTGTTCTTTGAATGGGAATTTACCTAGCAGGCCGACTCGCTTTGATATTTGGGAAAAGCAAGAATTGAAGAATGAATCTTAATTCAAATTTCCTGTGTTAAACTGTGAGGTATTTTCCGTTTGTTTTTTTTTTTTTTTTTTTGTTTTTATATATATATCTATGTTTTTGTTCTCCCCCCCCCCTTTTTGGAGTTCATGCTTCATTTAGGAGGGAAAAAAAAAAGTTTGAAATTTATATTTATTCTGTTATGCGAAGCTACTTTCGCCAAGTTATCAGCAGCCATTACAGCTCCATGCCACGTGTTGTTCTTTGAATGGGAATTTACCTAGCAGGCCGACTCGCTTTGATATTTGGGAAAAGCAAGAATTGAAGAATGAATCTTAATTCAAATTTCCTGTGTTAAACTGTGAGGTATTTTCCGTTTGTTTTTTTTTTTTTTTTTTTGTTTTTATATATATATCTATGTTTTTGTTCTCCCCCCCCTTTTTGGAGTTCATGCTTCATTTAGGAGGGAAAAAAAAAAGTTTGAAATTTATATTTATTCTGTTATGCGAAGCTACTTTGGCCAAGTTATCAGCAGCCATTACAGCTCCATGCCACGTGTTGTTCTTTGAATGGGAATTTACCTAGCAGGCCGACTCGCTTTGATATTTGGGAAAAGCAAGAATTGAAGAATGAATCTTAATTCAAATTTCCTGTGTTAAACTGTGAGGTATTTTCCGTTTGTTTTTTTTTTTTTTTTTTTTTTGTTTTTATATATATATCTATGTTTTTGTTCTCCCCCCCCTTTTTGGAGTTCATGCTTCATTTAGGAGGGAAAAAAAAAAGTTTGAAATTTATATTTATTCTGTTATGCGAAGCTACTTTGGCCAAGTTATCAGCAGCCATTACAGCTCCATGCCACGTGTTGTTCTTTGAATGGGAATTTACCTAGCAGGCCGACTCGCTTTGATATTTGGGAAAAGCAAGAATTGAAGAATGAATCTTAATTCAAATTTCCTGTGTTAAACTGTGAGGTATTTTCCGTTTGTTTTTTTTTTTTTTTTTTTTTTTTTGTTTTTATATATATATCTATGTTTTTGTTCTCCCCCCCCTTTTTTGGAGTTCATTTGGACTTTAGTTAAAACTTAGTTAAACTCCACTTTTGTAAGTTTGTTTTTTTTTTTTTTTTTCAAAGGATTGTTCGTGTTCGTTTGTTTTTTTTTTTTTTTTTGTTTTTTTGTTTTTTTTTAATAGGAGTAGATAGGTCACACTATCGCCCGGTCTATACTCCTCCCACGTCTATTGAACTGGAGTAGAGGCTCGTTCCTTGTTTCCTGTTTAGGATGTGGTTTCCGGTTTTCACTTCTCTCTCTTCAGACCTTGGTACTGGTGCTTCCGTGAGTTTCCTGCGATCTGGCCGGTTGGTGGCAATGGCTCATCACTGTGAGGGTACCGGGTTGGCAGTTTCCTGGTTGCTGCTTCCGACTGGTAGTTAGGAGCCCTAACTCTTGCGTAGCGTCAAGAGCGGCTGCTCTGATCAACAGTTGTATAATATCGGGGTTCTTGTAGTGCCATGTCGCGCATGGATAGGTGTCCCTGCAAGCGCTTTCGGTGGGCAACCCCGAGGCCACACCTTGTTGCAGCCCTAGCCAGTCTCCCTCCCAGCTCAGATCGTGGGTAATGACCGCCTGTATCCTCTACCCTAGGTCCCTTTCTATAAACCAAAAACATGACAAGACAAAACAGAAATGACCCTAAACCAGCTAAATCCAAACCACCTAAGCCCATTAACCTCTCCTTCACTAATATCCGAGGCATTCGTACTAACTTTGCTAGTGTAGAAGCGTTCCTGCATGAAAAGTCCCCTGACATCCTCGCGCTCTGCGAAACTAACCTCAACTCAACTATTCCCTCCTCTGACCTCTTCATCCCTGGTTATCTTCCCCTTTTAAGGAAGGATTCTACTGTCCACATGCATGGGCTGGGTGTTTATGTCAGCGAACACCTCCCCATAACTAGGGTGACTTCACTCGAATCTACTGACCACCAATACATATGTCTCCGCTTGTCTCTCCTCAGTTCGGTTAGCTACCTATTCTTCCTTTACCGTTCTCCCTCCTCTCCTGACTGCTCCCTACTAGATAGCATTGCCGACGACATAGATAAGGCTATTACCTATCACCCATTTGCCCACATATTTGTATTTGGAGACCTCAATGCCCATCACTCTGAGTGGCTTGAAAACGCTGTTACTGATTCGGCGGGCACTCACGCCATGAACTTTGCTATTTCCCAATCCCTTACGCAAGTGGTGGACTTCCCCACTCGCTTCCCAAGCACACCCTCGGGTCATTCCTCACTGCTAGATATATGTTTCACCTCTGCGCCCGACGCCTGTCAAGTCTCGCAGCTTTGCCCTCTCGGCAACTCCGACCACGCTGTAGTCTCCCTCAGTATTTCTTTCCAATCTCACTCCCCCCAGGATCCCCCTACTCATAGAACCTCCTACCTCTACCAAAAAGCTGACTGGGAAGCCTTTCGCGATTTCCTCTGCGACGTCCCTTGGGGAAAAGTGTTTGACCTATCAGTTGATGACTGTGCCTCTGAGGTCTCGTCATGGGTGAAAGCTGGCATTGATGCCTTCATACCCACCAGGAAGTATTGCTTAAAACCTCATTCCCCTCCGTGGTTCTCTCCAGCCTGCTCAGCCGCCATTGCCCACAGGAACCATTACTTCCATCTATTCCAGAGACAGCCAACTGATCACAATAGGCGCCTGTTCACATCCGCTCGCAGTGAGTGCAAGAGAACTCTAAATGACGCCAAACAGTTGTTTGCGGAGAGAATGCGACAGCACATAGCTGACCGCAAGTTCGGCTCCAAGGACTATTGGAGGATTTGTAAACGAGTGCTCAACAATAGGAAATCCTCAATACCTCCTTTAATCCATGGATTTGACGTTCTCACGTCATCTGCTGAGAAAGCTGAGTGCTTTGCCCGCAGATTCTCATCCAACTCCACACTCGACTCGTCCGGAGTGCACCCACCCGACTTCCCTATTAGAACTGAGGCCAAACTGCATGACGTGTATATTACCCCGACAATAGTATCCAGAGTAATTTCAAAACTCGACCCCCATAAGGCGTGTGGAGACGATGGAATCCCGGTGATAGTCCTTAAGAGGTGTGCCCCAGAACTTTCCCCTGTCCTCTCTAAACTGTTTAACTACTGCCTTTCTGCTTCCTGCTTTCCTGCATGCTGGAAATTCTCCTCAGTCGTTCCTGTCTTTAAGAATTGTGGTGAACCCTCGGACCCATCCAACTATCGCCCTATCAGTCTCCTACCAATATTCGGGAAAGTGTTCGAGGCTATAATAAATGCTGAAATAGTTCATCATCTCACCGCCCACAAGCTGTTCTCCGACAGGCAATATGGATTCCGATTTGACAGGTCCACAGCCGACCTGCTAACTACTGTAACGGAGTACATGCTACAGGCCCTTGATGAGTCTGACGAGGCTCGCGCGGTTGCTCTGGATATCTCCAAGGCTTTCGACAGGGTTTGGCACCCTGGCCTCCTATGCAAACTACGCGGTTATGGTATTACCGGTCGCCTGCTTGACCTAATCCAATCTTTCTTAAATAACCGCAAAATGAAGGTCGTTCTGAATGGGCGTGCCTCTTCGTCCTACAGCACGAATGCTGGTGTCCCACAAGGCTCTATCCTGGGCCCAACGCTCTTCCTTATTTTCATCAACGACCTCCCAGATGAGATCAGGTCCCAAGTAGGCATCTACGCAGATGACACTACAATATACTCCCGCTCCAGTAAGAAACCTGTCGTGGCGGACAGACATAATCTCGCTGCTGACCTTGAGCGGGATCTACACTCTGTGGTGAACTGGGGCAAGAAGTGGCTTGTCAACTTTAATTCCTCTAAGACCAAGCTGTTGTCTGTCAACCATTACAGGCAACCTCTTCTGCCTCCCATAAGCATGGACCAGATGATTCTCCCGGAGAGTAATACACTACGCCTCCTCGGACTTACCCTGTCCTCAGACCTCAAATGGAAGCACTATATTGAATCCATAGCAAAATCTACTGCTAAGAAGATTGGGTCACTATGTCGATCCAGGATGTTTTTTCCACCTGAATCCATCCTGCATATATACAAGTCAACCATCCGTCCGTGCATGGAGTACTGCTGCCATTTATGGTCAGGTGCCCCTGCCGTTCTCCTCAGTGTTCTTGACAAGCTCCAAAGGAGAGTCTGTAATGTGATAGGTACTGATCTGGCGACTCGTCTGCAGCCACTTTCCCATCGTCGAAATGTGGCCTCCCTCTGTCTCTTCTATAAATACTTTCATGGCTTCTGCTCGGATGAGCTTAAGTCACTGATGCCTCCTCAACAGGTGTTTACCCGTTCAACCAGACTGGCAACTGGGTCCCACCCATTCACAGTCAGGTTAGCCAAACGCAGACGACAATTCTACTCCTGCAGCTTCCTCTCTCGCACTTCCCGCCTGTGGAACTCACTCCCGTATTCTTGCTTTCCTGACGGCTACGACCTCCAGAAATTTAAAAGCAAAGTTAATACTCACCTACTAACCACTGGCCTCTAGCTCTCTCTCCCCTCCCCTGTATAACCTTCCCTTTCTCTCCGCCCATGTACCTGTCATTGCACCTGCTTTCTCAGTTTTCTATTGTTCCTTTCTAACTAGCTTGTACTCCTCACTCTTTTCTAATTAATCTTTCTACATTTATGTAACCCCCTGCACATCAGTGGCGTTTCTGCCTTGCTCGGGGTGAAATGATTAAAAAAAAAAAAAAAAAAAAAAAATCTATATATATATATATATATATATATATATATATATATATATAAAGTGAGTAAAAAACTTCGAAATTTAATTTCGTTGACTGGCCATTTCAGTGAGAAAATTCTCGCTTCATCAACAACGGTAAAAAATGTCGGGGAAGCATGTATGCGGAAGGGAATTCTACAGGCGGGAAGTGCGAGAAAAGAAGCTGTTGGAGTAGAAATTGCGGTTGCATTTTATCGGTTTCACTGTAAAATGGTGGGATCTAGTTGCTAATCTAGTATCTCGTGCAAATCCGTACCTAGGGGGCACCAGTGATCTAAGTTCATCGGAGCAGATGCCGTGAAAGTATTTATAGAAGATGCACAGGGAAGCCATATCACGCCGGTGAGAGACAGAGTGCAGGCGGTCCATCTCTTTTATTTTTTCTATCCTTTCCTTTTCTCTTACCATTTTTATCCATATGACACTGTTTAATTTTTAAATTTTGATTCTAACCGACGTATTATAAAGTTTTCTAATATCGACTGATGAATCTCTATTTGAATATATTTTAGGGCTTCTTCCGGTATAGATATTTTGATATTTAAATTAATAAATGTTTGTTTTCGACCGTTGTTGATGAAGAGATAATTTTCTTCCTGGAATGGCCAGTTAACGAAATTACAATTCGAAATTTCTAAATTATTTTCTATATTTGCCTCGGTAAATAGAAAATACTATTTACTTCGAGCCCTCGAACTTGATCAATTTTAATAATGATAAAATTAATATTAATAGGATCCAATTTTGGGATTTTACCTATTTGCTCTTTCTTTTTAAGAAATTCGGTTCTCTGTGCAGGGCCAGGGAGTTTTTCCCGTCGGAAACTATCCTGCACATATACAAATCTACCATCCGCTCGTGCATTGAATATTGCTGCCATATCTGGTCGGGTGCTCCTTCTATCCCCTTGGTGTCCTCGATCAAATATAACGGAGAATCTGTAATGTGATCGATTCCGACTTGGCAGCAAGGATACGGTCGATTTCTCTCTGACTCAGTGTGGCTTGCCTGTGTCTCTTCTACAAATACTTTCAAGGCTTCTGCTCTGATGAACTTAGCTCACTGGTATCCCCCATATATGACTTTCCTTGACCCACAAGATTAGCAACTAGGTCCCACCCGTTTACTGTGAAACCAATAAATTGTAAACGCAAATTCTATTCTAACAGCTTCTTTTCTCGCACTTCCCGCCTGTAGAATTCCTTTCCGCATACTTGCTTTCCCGACAGCTATAATCTCCAAGAATTTAAATGTAAAGTCAATAGTCATCTCCTATCTCACTAACTTACAACCTCTCTCTCATGCTTTTTTCCTCGTCCACGCCACTCTCATCAGTATTCTCTTCCTTCTCTTACTATCTTCCTGACACCCACTGCGACCTCTCACTCCTTCTCATAACGTTCCTCCTATTTAATCCCCTGCACAACAGTGGCAGTAAAATGCCTTGCTTGAGGCGACACGATTATAATATATATATATATATATATATATATATATATATATATATATCTTCTGTTCTTATGTATCTATCTATTCTTCCGTTATTATGTATTTATCTATCGAATTTTGTTAATACCTGTATAAATAAGTGTATATTTATCAGTCTAAGTTTATTAATGTCTACCTATATAAATATATTCATATATACAAAAATCTGTCTATGTATGTATGTATGTATGTAACTCTCTCTCTTTCTCTCTCTTCCTCTCTCTCTCTCTCTATCTATCTATCTATCTATCTATCTATCTATCTATCTATAATCCCGGAAAGGTAAATAAAATTAAAAATAAAATAACTCACACCTGCGCAGCCGAAAAGAGCATATTTCCCTCTCTAATATAGGAGAGAATCGATTGTCTATGCCATAAGATTCCGAAAAATATTCTACTAAAAAAAGAGTTAAAACATGTACTTAGACTGACACACTGGGCTTCCATGTAACTAACAGTTGCAGGACGTAAAACTCTCCACAGATATTTAAAAAGAACAACAAAAACCACACTATCACTGAAATAAATACTTATCCCAAGGGCCAAAGTTTCGCAACGGAAACCGTGAAAGTAATCACCATTCCGGGTAAAATAAAGAAAATAATCCGACAGTACAAAAGACTTTAATGACAGAACTGTTCTGTGCCGTTAGGTCGTCAGCGGTTACTGTTCTTTTCAAGTAACTAACCCTTGAGCCATGGGCAGTTGTTCCCCCTTGGTCCAGGACTCTCCCCTTTTCCGCCATCGATTCACACATTCATTTTAGGTACGCTGGGAAGGCGAATTGGCATGGCAAAGGACGCGTTCTGGAAGCTAAGTAAAATACTAACACACAGGAAAATTTCACTAGAAACAAAGAAGAGTTCTGGATTGCTATGTGATGTCAGTTCTTCAATACGGCAATGAATGCTGGACAATATCATCGGAAATGAGGACAAAACTGGAAGCAGCGGAAATGTGGTTCTACAGAAGGATGCTGCGGATATCGTGGACTGAGCATGCAAGCAACGATGAGGTGTTAGAAAGAATGGCAACAAAAAGGAAATTAAAAGTGAGCACAAGGAAGAGACAACTGAAGTTCCTGGGACACCCAATGAGGAAGGAGAGCTTGGAGAACCTGATACTAACTGGCCAGATAGAGGGAAAGAGAGACCGAGGAAGGCAGCACGTAACATATCTGCAGAGCCTGATCAGGTGGATGACGGAACGGGGGTTGCCAGGAGTAACAGGAGCAAGTATATTGGAGCCACAATGGATAGGGAGACGTGGAGAACCATGGGACAGAGCACATAGTAGAAGAAGAAGAAGGTTCTTATCTCTCTTTCTATCTCCCTCTCTCTCCGCCGACCACAATATGCCAGTATGTTTTGATTTTCTAAGCGCCAGTTAGATGTTGAAAAATGCCTAAATGATAAGGTACTGACGGAGGATCGAACTCCTTATTTACTGCCTTGTGAGTGTTAACTTTTCCAATCTCTTCTTCCTTTTTATTTGTCCATTAAATTTCAGCTCTCTTTTTCTGATTCTGATCATGAGTGATTTTTGTGTTACAAATTTCTTTACGTTTCCTGATTGCTTTCTCGCTCCATCCATGGGATTATCGGTGTCCTTTTTACTTCATTTATCGGCGATTGTCTAGTATTTACGGCTATTAAAGAGGTTCGATCACCTGTAACCCACCACATTATTCTCTATTTACTAAGGCAACCGCCTTCCTGTTCCACTACCAAGTCACATAATTTAATCGACTAAGTTGTTCGCTCCCTTCTCCTTTCTCTCCTTCCCGATTGCCCTCAATATGGCCTCTGAGGCTGTAATATAGTAACAATTTCAAGCAGAAACTTTATTTGACTCATTCTGTTTTAGTGTTGAAAAGCGTTCATTTGATCGTGATTGGTGGCTAAACACGAGATGGGAGATGAGATGTGTTTACTTTTATTATTGTTACGTGTTAAGTAAAAAAAAATGATTGAC
>JBBBDQ010002339.1:0-117500 GCA_037127315.1 Ascarosepion bandense
GTCATTCCATGATTGAACGGAAGTGTGGGCCTATTTCAGGCGAACCATCATCAGGCTTCCGTCTTTATTATACAAAAGATTTTACACGAATGATTCACAGTCATATATATTAGTCATCCACATACAAGCCTGTGTGGCTAGACACATTCACTTGCTTCTGGCCGGTATTGAAACTCGATCGATTTGGTGTCAGTTGGAGTTGCTACCCACTAAGCCATAGGTGAATGGAATCAGAAAAAGGGAAATTTTAACGTTTTTTATATAAGCAGTATATATAAACGCCAGTCACCGAAAGAACTGAATTCATTTTATTCAATTATATTCTTTTCATTTGGTTTGCTCATGCTATATAATGTGTTGTTTGGATATTCTTTCTTATTCTTTACTTTGAGGAAATATCGATGCTTCTTTTACCATTAAAAGATTTCCGTCGACAAAATTAGTTCACTCTTACCGTTACAAATTATTGTGTACATTTTTTTGGTTTTCTCATGGTTATTACATTTTTCACTTACGTAATCTATATATATAAAAGGCAGTCTGTGGGTCTGTGTGCGACTGTTCCCTATGCACGCCTACATTTTTTAAGGTACGCCATTCAAACTTTCTAGGGACACATATCTACAGGGAAGCCAGGTCGACACATACTTTTTGAGTTTTAAGTTCAGCAATTTTCCCTTTCGCACTTTTTGGCCAATGGTGCAGATTGTTTACGTTTGCTCAGTAAAACATCTATGATGGTTGCTGAATTACGTCACAGAAATCAAACCACACGTGTCAAACGCGACTAAAACACTTGTTATTAAAACAAAAGAAAAAAAAATGAGACTTTATATTTAATTTTTATTCCGACGTTTTAAAAATTCATTTGGTAAACAAAAAAATGTGAATATTTTCCCTGTAATTTTGAAACAAAAGAAATACTTTTTAAAAAAAAGTGTTTTTTCAAACAAATACAAAATATGCAAAATAAAAATTGGCATCTTCTCCTACTACTAAAATGTTCTGAGTTGCACGGGCAACGCCGGGTTATGATACTAGTACATTATAGTTATTGATTAAGGATCAGTTCATTACTAACAACCGGAAAGCAACCGTTCACTTTATATTTACGAAGAATCTTATATTAACGCTAGTTTACCTATAAGAAAATAATTGTAACATTTCAAGTCTTGTCTATTCGGTTTTTGCTTATAAGTCCTTAAGTATGTTTATTTCATTTATATGTAGTAGTTTTGTGTAGAGTTCAGAGTAGTCGGTGCCGGTATAGTATGTGGCCGACGAAATTCTGTCTCTGGTATAGTATGTAGCCTACCTTCTTCTTCTTCTTCTTCTTCTTTTATGTGCCATGTCCTTTCAGAACGTAGGCGGTCATGGCTTTCCACATCTCCCTCTCTCTGGTGGCTCTTAGCACGCTTTCTCCTGTTGCACCATGCAACCCACGATCTGTCATCCACTTGATCAGGTCCTTCAAATATGTTATCCACTGCATTCCTCTGTCTCTTTTTCTCTATATCTGGCCTATTAGTAATAGGCTCACCAAGCCCTCCTTACTCGTTTCATGTCTCAGGAACTTTAGTTGTCTCTTCCTGATGCCCAGTATTAATTTCCTTTTCGCTTTCATCCTTTCCAAAACCTCGTCATTGCTCACATGCTCGATTCATGATATTCGCAGCATCCTTCTGTAGAACCACATTTCAGCTGCTTCAGGTTTTTCCTTCATCTTCGAAGATATTGTCCAACATTCACTGCCATATTGAATAATCGACATCACATAGCAATCCAGTACTCTCCTCTTTGTTTCTAGTGAAATTGTCTTGTTTCTTAATACTTTACTCAACTTCTGGAAGGCTTCTTTCGCCATGCCAATTCGCCTTCGGATCTCAGCTTAAAATTAAGCGTCTGATCCCTCTGGCGTTTATTTTGCACAATTTTTTTTAATATCAAGGCGCGTGATTAAAAAATTGTTGCTGGAACTTTTTCTTCACTCACAAGTTATGCGAGGAGTAAATTGTCGTATCTACTTTTTTAATAAAACTTGACAGGTGGATTCTACAACTTCACCAAACCGAAGAAAATATATTGTTCTTTTACAATAATTCTCAAAAAGTCGACACGGACAACTAGGAAAGATCTGAGTTGATGAAACATTAAAAACACGTGTTAGACGTTGCAAAATTATTATACAGCTACTACTATTTCAATGTAGATGTAAAAAGACTTAACAGACATAACTTATGGTAATACAGGGCGGGGGGAGAAACACGTATGTGGCCACTTCTAGCGACAGTTAGCAACTATTTTTATTTCAAGAATATACAAATGTATTGGCTCTGCCTTGGCCAATCAACAGATAGTGTCTTGATTGTGTGTCAGCCAATCAGCGTTGTTTTGTTTTTTTTTTACAACATATAATACAACACGTGTGTGGAGGGATAGATGTGTATGGGTACACAGATACCTACATATGTGTATACTTATAAAGATATAGACAGGAAGAGACTGAAATGAAGAGCTGAACAGATAGGTGTATATCTATATATATATATATATAGAGAGAGAGAGAGAAATGAACAAATTGAAATAAATATGAGCAGAGAGAGAGATAAAGATAGAATTGGAAAGAATTACACTGCTAGAAATGCAGATAGATATGAACAAATGGTTATAGCTGGAAAGATAGTTTATATTAAAATGCTCGCTGATTATTATTTATAAAGATGATGAAAAGGAAAATTCTTTTTTTTTTTTTTGTATTTCAGATCAAACAACTTATAAGCAAACAGGTCCTAACAAAATGATTTCTTTGCAACAGAATGAAACATGATCTGGAGGATTCTAGTATTGACAAGATTTGTTTGTCTCCAGGGAATTCTATGACAAAATTTCATATTACATATGGCAGCTAAATTAAAAAAAAAAAAACAACAAGAATATGCACAGTTTGAAAGAGAGAAAGAAAAACAAGACAGAAATCGAATGAACAACATTATTTCTGTCACATTCTTCAGGGCATTTTGTGCCAAAGAATAAATGTTTTTTTATCACCCCCCCCCCTCAAGCAAGGCAGTTTACTGCCACTGTTGTGCAGGGGGTTACATACGGAAAAGTGATGAGAAAGAGGGGTTAGTTATAGAAAATGTCAGGAGGAGGGTAATAGACGGATGAAAATACCAGTGCAATAGGGGTGGAGTGGATGGAGAAAAGAGCTTGAGAGAATGGTTGCGAGTTAGTGAGATAGGAGATATTTATTGACCTTACATTTAAATTTCTGGAGATTGTAGCTATCGGGGAAGCAAGTATACTGAAGGGAATTCGACAGGCATGAAGTGCGAGAAAAGAATCTATTAGAGTAGAAATTGCGGTTACATCTTATCGGTTTCACTGTAAAAGGGTGGGACCTAGTTGCTAGTCTAGTAGCTCGTGTAAATTCATACATAGGGGTCACCAGTGAGCTAAGTTCATTGGAGCAGAAGCCGTGAAAGTATTTGTAGAAGAGGCACAGGGAAGCTACGTCACGCCGGTAGGCCTACTTTTTTGTACATACTTCACTTTAGCTCTCTCTTTATATATATATATATATATATAATCTCGCATTACTCAATAAGTCCTGGGCCTGACATATAGATGACGCCACTAATAAAAAAATAATCTATATAATGGCACAGGACAAAATTTGGGCCCAATCGGATTATTAGTGTACAAATTACTGTAATCTAAGTAATTATTTCTACTAAATCGCTAAAAATACAGCATAGTATGAATAAAAAGGTCCCAAACTTAATGAAAACTAACTTTTTCCATCAAAATGCTTATATTATTATCATTAAGAGAAAAGATGAATTTTTTTTAAAATTTTAATCTCTTCTGACACGTTCGAAATTTCAATAAAAAAAAAATTGTTTTGATTTAAGTTAGCAGGTAGCCAAATCGTTACGAGAGTTTACAATGGAAAACGTAATATTACAAAACCCAGTTTTTATTTTCCGGTGACAAACATTAATTTGGAAATTCTTCCAAAAATCAAATAATTGTCGGATTTTAATAAAACTTTTAGGACTTATTCACAAATGAATTAGATTATTTTTGCATTATTTTAAAAAATCTTGGTAAAAATATTTTTCTTTACATCTGTTGCCTCCGTCCATGTAAGTTCATGAAATTTTAAGAAATTAAATTTTGTTGCGCTAAATGGTTTTATTAGTTAAACTCAGGACCCATTGGAGAATGTAAATCATCTATTATTTTTTTGAAAAATTATGCCTCTTTCCAAAAATCTGCTCCCAATAGTAAAAGAAAAGAAGCAAAATAAGTATTATTATTTAATTTGATTAGCTTTTAATTGCTTGAATAAATAAATATTAAGGAGAATTATAGTCTGAAGAAAAACTTTCGATTATTAATGACATTTTAAAATAATTATTTTCATTGTTTTTTAATTATAATAATTTATAAAGTTTCAAAAATATTTTTCAAATACTGCAAAGATTTATTGAGGTTAGTTTAAAAACTAATTAAGCGAAGATTATATTCAGTAATCAAAAATGAAAAAGTTTAATACAAATCGTTCTGCCTCCCTATCTTTAAAATAATTTAAAAAAAATTTTTGTGCGTATCTGAAGTTGTTTCTTTTTTTGTATGATAATTTCCATGTGCAAACTATTCTGAGTTTCCTCCCCTTTCCGGAAAAAAATGTAGAATTTTGTCACTTGTGATCGCCAAATTATCTCTAATCTGACAACCTATCAACACATTTAATAATACGGCGGACATATCAAAAAGTTCAACTGATTAAGAAATAGTTTTATTCTAAATTTCATGCTATAAATAAGTAATACTTGTGTAAATCAGATTAATTTCACATTATATTTGCTCATTTTCTAAAAATGTCTCATAGATGTATATTTTATATATTTTATTTTTGCAAGATTTTTGAAACTGAGAATTAACTTTTGCTTACAAATGTGTTGATCGCTTAAAAATGTCCGAAAAATTGAAAGATAAAAAAAGAATTGATGAATTTGGATTCCAATCAATATAATTTGTGTTTAAAATACACCAGAGTATTTTGCTTACTGGAAATAGTAAATTTAATCATTTAGCTTTCAATTAAAACTAAAATAAAAGTTTCAAGAAATTTTTTTATTTTTAAAAATTCAATTTAACATTTAGATACCGAAAATAAGTGGAAGTACCTAGATTTCAGTAAAGCTATTGTTGCAAATTTTTAAAACAATGGAAAATATCTGAATTTCGTGTCTTGATAAAGCATTGTCTTCTGATGGGGAAAATACTGTTCAAGCAAAGCAACGCCTTGATAAGTGTTTTTCGGACTCTGCCCCGTCGAAAACAGCGGTTAAGAAGTGGTATGCTGACTTGAAACGCGATCGTACAGGCATAAATGATGCTGAGCGCTCAGGGCGCCAAAAATCAGAGGTTGGCCCGGAAAACACGAAAAACAAAATCCACAAACTCATTCTGGCCGATCGTAAATTGAAGTTGTGTGGGATGGCAGAGGCGTTGAACATATCAGAAGGCAGTGTATTCACCATTTTGCATGACCATTTGTCAATGAGAAAGCTGTGTTCAGAGTGGATGCCGCGTTTGCTCAGTCGATCAAAAACAACAACGCGTCAACGGTTCATAGCGTCTTTGCAACTGTTTTAACGCAACAAGAAGATTTTTGCGTAAATATGTGACAATGGATGAAACATGGATCTACCATTTCACTCCGGAGTCAAACCGGCAGTCAGCTGAGTGGACAGCAGCAGGTGAAAACCGTCCAAAGCGACCAAAGACACAAGCATCAGCAGACAAGGTTTTGGCCTCCATATTTTGGGACGCATAAGTTATTTTGTTCATCGATTACCTCGAGAAAGGGAGAAACATCAATGGCGATTCTTATATAGCATTATTGATGCGCTTGAGGGAGGAAATTGTCAAAAATAGCCACAAAAGAAAAGAAAAAAAGATCTTTCACTAAGACAACGCACCGTGTCACAAGTCTATCACAACGATGGCAAAACTACATGAATTGCACTTTGAATTTCTTCCACATCCACCCCATTCTCCAGATTTGGCTCCCAGTGACTACTGGTTGTTTGCAGACCTCAAAAGAATGCTCCAGGGAAAGATATTTGGCTCCAATGAAAATGTGATATAGGAAAGTATTGCATATTTTTGCTTTTTTTGTATCTTTCTGTAGAAGGTCCTGTATTCTCCTCTCTGTGTCTGCTACCAGCACTGTGTCATCTGTGTATTTTATATTGTTGAGATTGTGACTGCTAATGAGAAATCTTGGTAGGACTTCTAGATCTCTCAGAATTGTTTCGTTGTAAAAGTTAAATAGATCCGGTGTAAGACACATAAATTTCATAAATATTGCTGATATATTTTGTGTCTTCATAAATTAGTATTACTAGAAGACTATAACACGAGTAAAATGTTCTTACTTATGTGCCTTGTCCCTTCACGACATGGGTGACCATGTACTTCCACTTGTCCCCGTCCCTTGTCGCCCTCAACAATTCCCCTCGTGGTATCTCTTGGTAGTTTATGGTTAGTCCTTTCTTCTCGCTTTTTTTGCTACTTTCTGTAGGAGGTCCTGTATTCTCCTCTCTGTGTCTGCTACCAGCACTGTGTCATCTGTGTGTTTTATATTGTTGAGATTGTGGCCTCTAATAAGAAATCCTGGTAGATCTCTCAGAATTGTTTCGTTGTAAAAGTTAAATAGATCCGGTGAGAAGACCCATCCTTGTCTTTCTATTTTTGTATTTCTGCTGAATTCATTTCCTGTCCGCATGCAGGCGCTTTCCTGTCAGTATAGGTTCTTGTAAAATATTACAAGTTACACATACACCTTGTTTTTACAATAGTGTCAGCCAAACTCTTTCGATGGAAAAGACATGAGATTGCAAAGAGAAATAGAGATGCTCTGCATTTTCTCTAGCGTTCTCATGTCTTGACTTTTTCTTTTAAATTACTTTTCAATGTTAAATGCACCATCTTCCAGTTTCTAAGAAAATATCGACATACACACAAGTAAAATATATTGCCTGGGGGAATGACTTTACAAAAATCTTATTTCTGAAAGAGTAAATTTTAAAATAAAATATTGAATTGGATTCAAAATTTATTGATTAAAACATCATAAATTTTGCCTCAATTACTGAGGTAAAGTCTTGTTACTACACACACACACACACACACACACACACACATACACATATATATATATATATATACTTATTTATAAATGGAACTTTGTGTGTGTCCGTTACCTATAGACTCCGAAACGGCTGAACCAATTTTTTTGAAAATTTACACAGTTGTACTATAAGTGTCTGCGAGTGTTCTTAGCTAGGTTTTATGTCGAGGTACCCCGATGAATATCGAAAATCGATAATCGAAAAAATCGGATTATAGAAGGAGTGGTCCGATGTTAATCAAATTTGATACACTCATAGACAGACATAAGAAACGATATTCAGAAGTTTCAAGGTTGCAGTTCTTCCAATAGTGCAGAAAATCGATAATATATATATATATATATATATATATATATATATATATATATAAAAGGAAAGATGTTTGTGTGTGTGTGTCTGTTTATCTGCCTGTATGTCTGTATTTCTTCACAGCCCTTTTATTTTAGTTTTTGCTTCGGGTTTGGCTCTCAGTAGGTATAATTGTAGTTCTTAGTCTCAGCCATGATACCATTTACTCAGAGGACTTATTTAGCCTTCAAAATTCAGTTTATGACGAAAAAAACTTATTTGATATCGATACCAGAAAATCAATATTTGACTTATATCCATTCATTTTTCTTTCAGTCTACGGTTTCGCTTTAACTGGAAACAATTATTGCTTTTTAGTCTTTCGTGCCAACGTCCAAAGAGTCTGAGCTCCTTGACCATGGATTAGTTTTAAAGCTTTCAATACACCCGAGCAACGCCCGGCTATACTGCTAGTATAGCGTGCGCCCATGGCCCAGAGGTAGAACCGCCTACTGAGGCCACTTCGGACGGGTTTCAATCCTGGGTTAAAAGCAATCGGAGTCTAATTGTACTGATGAGCTGTGATACAGCGAAACAGATCTGTCCTCGGATGACTATTTACACTCTCACACCCTGATTGAGCACTCTGGAATAATGGTAGACTTTAAAAAACAGTAGCTACTCTGGCATGTACTCATCGCTCATTCACTAATGAAGTAGAGCACTCTGGCTACTGGGCGGGTATAATGACAATATACATGCTAAAAAATCTGCCTTCTTCTACCGTGCGCCTATGGCCCAGAGGTAGAACCGCCGACTGACGCCACTTCGGTCGGGCTTCAATCCTGGGTTAAAAGCAATCGGAGTCTAACCGTACTGATGAGCTGTGATACAGCGAAACAGGTCTGTCTGCGGATGACTATATATATATATATATATATAATATATATATATATATCTTACCACCTTTTTTCCGTGTTGCTTAAACTTACGTCGATTTAACACGGCTGTCTGTTAATTTTTAGTTACTTTCTCCCTTTTTTTTTGCGAACCCAGACGATGTCAATTTTTTCTTTTCTTATTTATTTGATTTTATTCTATCTTTTTCTTTTTCGTTTTCTTTCCCTTTATTTTTATTTTTATTTTATTTTATTATTTATTTTTTAATTTCTTTGCAATCTATTTAAAAAGGAAAAGTAGACTAATTTTTCTCCAGTTTCTGAAAGGTTTTTTCTGTTGCTGAGGTGATGTGTCGTCCCCCGTGGGGATCTTCATATCGAAATGGCCATTCAACATCTTTGAATTAATCCTTTTTTAATATATATATATAATCACTCGGTTACGCGCCTATATGGTTAGAACGTTCCTTTTCTGGCCATGAAGCCCGGGTTTGAATCTCACCTTGGTTGATTTGCCAGGAAGATGATGTCTGGAGAAGGCGATCTCAGTGTGTGGCAACTTTGGAAAGTGCTTGAAAACCATAACACGGTTTGATCCAAGCATTGTGAGTGGAATTGGGTAGACGTCCCTCTTTGAGGGACCGTCGATGGTTGTGAAAGTACGAAGTTCGCAAGTCATCGTGACCGAGGGTTGAACGTATTGGCCTTGTTCAGAATGTTGATCACGCAAGAAAACGCGCTCTCTCCCAGAAACTGTAACTAAGGACCGCTAAGCCTAGTTGCAGCAGTTGGGCTCTGGGAGTGTTGAACAAACACAATTGTGCTTGAGCAAGCGTTTGCAATAGGGATTAGCTTGCCTCCCCAGTAGACGGGTAGCCCTTTTTTAGTGGTTTACTGATTAAAAGATATTTTGGCAAGCAGATAGAAATGGGGATAGGGCATTTTCCCTTATATATATATATATATATATATATATATATATAATCGAGGACTTTATTGCAAAGACTACTTATACTATTTACATTGTTCGGACAATTGTTCTCATCTTTACTGCCATGTTCACGACGTTTCGGTCGTTGTAAGCTCCGGCCTTCTTCAGGTGCTAGCAATTTCGAACCGAACCCTTTATTACGATCACTGGGGTATATCATTCTCATTTTATGTGAGATGCCACTTCTGGTAGCCATGTAGTTATCTCCCTTTCCCTTAACTCTCTAATTGAAACAATTGGAGTAATTGAACAAACGGGAAGAGAAGGGCGAGGTTGTTTCCATGATTAATCTTTTGTCCTGTGTCATTTAACCCTGCCAACAGTAACCTCTGAAGGACTGTTGTCCGAAAGAATCCTATGATTAAGGGAAAAAAAGAAATGGTTTCTTAATCAAAACATTATTTACGTTCTGTGGTATCAAATCTTTATATATATAATGTAAAAAATATACTCAGTTATAATCTGAGATTAAGGACAGAATGCTTAAAATAAAGACAAGAGGAAAACTATTTTTAATCGCCTACGCGTTTCGTCCTGTGGTGGATTTTATCAAGGCAAAAAGACTTTTCAAAAAGAAGTTTTCAGACGTTTTTCCCAATCTCACTTTTACTTATGGAAATTATACTAAAACAGACTAATATACATAATAAAAATTTCAAAGAAAACGGTTGAATTCCCTTCATTTTAACATCTCGTGACTTTGCACTACACACGAAGGAATTCTAGAACAGACTTACACACGAAATAAACAGTTTTCAAAGAAAACGGTCAAATTCCCTCATTTTAATATCTCGTGACTTTGCACTACACATGAAGAAATTCTAAAAACTAAAATATTCTGTTGATCTTTTGAAATGATTTGTGAGCGTCTTTGTGGTTGCCAACACTGTTTGTTTATAGATACGTAATTTAGAATAAAGCTCATTTCGTCTTTTTGCCTTGATAAAGTTCATCACAGGACGAAACGCGTAGACGATTTAAAATACAGTTTTCCTCTTGTCTTTATTTTAAGCCCACACACACACACACACATATATATATATATATATATATATATATATATATATAATTTCAGAAGTAATATTGTTGTTTTTATCACTCTTGTTTTGAATTCATTAAATTTCTGCAAATTTTAAGCCATCATTTATTTATTTCATATGCAGGAATGTTTTATTCATTCCATTACTCATTTTCATATATGTGCCGTATCCGTTCAAGACTTAAGAAATCATAGCTCTCCACAGCTTCCCATCCTTTGTAGCTCTTATTTCACTAATTCCATGTTCTGCCATCCATTTACAAACATCATTATGCAGGTTACTCTACATTCATTTAACTGATTTAACTAATACTCTTGAAAAAAGGTATGAACCGTCATCTCCCTGACCTATGGGTTAAATAGTAGGACTTGTATCTGGAAAATCATTGTTATTTTCAAGAAGAGTTAATGCAATATCCATTCGTAAAGATGAATAATCTTACAATTCAATATATATTTCAGTTTTAATTTACCAAGGGTTGATTAAAAATGCTGCTTTCCTCTGTCACTCCTGCCTTTAATATGTCCTGTGAGTGTTAAATTCTCCAAGTCTTTTCTAATTTCTCCTTGAGATTTCTACTCTTTCTTTCTGACCGTACAAGTTGCAAAAGTTTTCAAGCCAACATTTTTTAAAATTTGATAGCATAAAAAGCTAATATTTTCTTTTTCTTTTGACAAAAATGGCTGCCACATAGGTTCTAGACTGCTGTGCGTTTTCAGGGGTCTTCTTCCCCCAACAAACACTAAACAGCTCCAAAACTAGACTTTCATACAAAGGTCACTCGTCATGGTAGGAATCATTTGCAGACGATCATAAATCTTTTGCTGCAGAATCTGTTACAATCCGATACCAAGATGACACTTCGATTTCTGATTTTGATTTTATTCAACAATTGATTTAGATCGGAAATAAAAAAATCATACTAAAATATCAAGAGAAATGAAAATATTGAAATTTTATGCCAATACCAGTTAAGCGAATAGGTAAGAAGGCATTCAAATACAAGTCTACCTCGGGTTATGTTGTTTGGAATTGACCTTCACCTCAGACCTCAATTAGGATTCATATACAGGTCTACCTCGGGTTACGTCGTTTGGAATTGACCTTCACCTCAGACCTCAATTAGGATTCATATACAGGTCTACCTCGGGTTACGTCGTTTGGAATTGACCTTCACCTCAGACCTCAATTAGGATTCATATACAGGTCTACCTCGGGTTACGTTGTTTGGAATTGACCTTCACCTCAGACCTCAATTAGGATTCATATACAGGTCTACCTCGGGTTACGTCGTTTGGAATTCACCTTCACCTCAGACCTCAATTAGGATTCATATACAGATCTACCTCGGGTTATGTCGTTTGGAATCCACCTTCACCTCAGACCTCAATTAGGATTCATATACAGGTCTACCTCGGGTTACGTCTTTTCGAGTTAAGTCGTTCTCGATTATACGTCGTTTGTCAAAAAAATATCTGAAAAAATAAAAATTGGTGGACCTGAATGAGACTCCAACCACCACCTTTAAATTTGTTGTTCATTTTTTTCTTTTTTTCAGTGCAGTCCTATTGGTTATTACATAAAGTTTCGATTATCAAAAAAAAATAAATTTGAACAAAATTCAATATTTAAACAATCTTAGAGATGGGGCTCACTTTCTCATATGACGTTATCGTAAATCGAGCCTTCATTTTGGAACCACTCGCGTTGGGAATCGCTTTGTTTTTTTTGTTTTTTTTTTGTTTTTTTTTTGTTTTGTTTTTGTTTTGTTTTTGTTTTGTTTTGTTTTTTTTGTTTTTTTGTTTTTCGGACGAGTTATTGCTCTTGCTTTTGTCTTTTTCATGTTTTCTTTAGTTCTAACGATGGCATCTTGCTCGGAAACTCCAAGAATGGCTTCATTCAAAAATTTCGCAAAGGATTCACGGTAGTTGAATATGCGCAACCATCAAAGTTAATTGCACAGGATCGATTTACTATAAGGTTGTGTGAAAAACTGAGCACCCCCAAAAATTGTTTAAATGTTGAAATTTTTACAAATTTTTTTGTCATTCGGAAAGTTTAGGGTTTAATCAGTAAGATTAAACTAACAAAAGCAAAAAACAATTGATAATCAACCAATTTACAGGTGGTGGTAATGTACCGGTGAGTGGCTCCAAAATGGAGGTTCGATTTACTATAACGTTGTATGAAAAAACTGAGCCCCACCCTAAAATTGTTGAAATATTGATTGTTTTTCAAATTTTGGGGGTCATTTGAAAAGTGTAATCGATAAGACTGCACTGAAAAAAGTAATAAAAAAAATTAAAAACAACCTATTTAAAGGTGGTGGTAGTCGCCTTCAGGTCCGCTTAAAAATCAAGTTTAAGACATTGTATTAGACTTTACGCCTGTCCGTCAGAAATATTGAAGTCGTTGTTTCTGACGACCCATAGCCATCTACACTGCAATGTAAATAAACAAATTGAATGTAAACATTGGTAAATTCAGCATAAATTAGTTTATTTTTTACTATCGCAAAACAATTTTAATAACTATATTTGTTATTTAACCTGTAGGGTTTCATACATTGACACACACACACACGCATGGTCACTCGGCGTTCCACGTGATGACTGGTTCTCGCCAAAAACGATGCTAATAAAAACGGAAAACAGCACGTGGTACTCTAGTTAGGATTTCGTCCCGGGACAAGAGAAAACATGTCTTCCTAACTCACACAAACACACGCGCACTAATTGCGTGTAGCAATTAGTGGCGCAAAATTTCTTTTACTTTTCTTCTCCTACATTAACACTATGCACATTAACTTTCATTCAAACAGGACTTTACATAAAATAACTTCCTACACATAATTCCACAATTTTTCCAACCTTCGTCAGTAGAAATCCACCGACTGCTACATTCGCATGTAAGTGTCTCTCTCTCTCTCTACTCAACGCACACACAGACACAGAACTTTGTCTTCTGTCTGACTTTCTTCATCAAGGATTTGGACTTTGAACTCTTTACGAAAATCTTAACAATTGTTACAAACCTTTCTTTCAGCTAGAGAAAAAACTTCATACATCTTATTTTGTTTCTACGAACAGACGAAGGGGAATGACTCTTTCCTTTTCACTTTCTTATGCATGCTCTCTCAACCCCATGTAACCTTTGTCAATACATTGTTTTTCTGGTTACTTTCGCCTTTTTGTTCTTTCTTAAATCCTGCTTCAAATCATGACCTCATGTTACGTCGAGTCGACTCATAAATCTAAATTAGTAAGTGGACGCATCGTCCACTACAAACCTTACAAAATCATTTTATTTTATAATGTCTTAGAGCTAACCACATTCACAAATAAAGCGTCCGCAATGTACTGTAAAGATAGCCAAATTGTAAACATCTACATTTACAAATATGTACGTACATTTTTTCGTAAATTTCGATTACTTTTTTCTGTACTATATCAAAAAACTAACATTTTAATTTTTGGGAAAAGACAAGAGTTGAAGATAGTGAAACTTTCTGAATTCAAATTTCCTGTGTCAACCTGCGTGGTAAGTGTATGATTCGTTTCTTAATTCTGTAATTTTTTTTTTTTACTAACTTTTTGGCTTTCATGCCCCATTTGAAAAAAAAAATTAGCCTCTCTGTTTTGGAGTTTTATTTATTTATTTATTTTATATATTTACTCTGTTCTGCGAAGCTATTCTGGCCAAGGTATCGGCAATTACTGGTCACTTCTTACCCCTCCCCTGTGAAATCTCTATGGCCTGTTCTTCAAATTCAAATTTACCAAGCAGCTTAACTCGATCTTAATTTTTGGGAAAAAACAAGAGTTGAAGATAGTGAAACTTTCTGAATTCAAATTTCCTGTGTCAACCTGCGTGGTAAGTGTATGATTCGTTTCTTAATTCTGTAATTTTTTTTTTTTTTTTACTAACTTTTTTGCTTTCATGCCCCATTTGGAGTTTAACTAAGTTAAAACTTATTTAACTCACCACCCTTGGAATTCTATTGAACTGGAGTAGAGGCTTGCCCCTTGTTTCCTGTTTAGGATGTGGTTTCCGGCTTTCTCTTCTCCCTCTTCAAACCTTGGTATTGGTGCTTCCGTGATTTTCCTGCGATCTGGCCGGTTGGTGGCAACGGCTCATCACTGTGAGGGTACCGGGTTGGCAGTTTCCTGGTTGCTGCTTCCGACTGGTAGTTAGGAGCCCTAACTTTTCCGTAGCTTCAAGAGCGGCTGCTCTGATGAACATCTGTATAATATCGGGGTTCTTGTAGTGCCATGACGCGCATGGATAGGTGTCCCTGCAAGCGCTTTCGGTGGGCAACCTTGAGGCCACACCTTGTTGCTGCCCTAGCCAGTTTCCCTCCCAGCACAGATTGTGGATAATGACCGCCTGTATCCTCTGCTCTAGGTCCCTTTCTATAAACAAAAACATATGACGAAACAAATCAGAAACGACCCTAAACCAGCTAAAATTAAACCACCTAAACCCATTAACCTTTCCTTCACTAATATCCGGGGCATTCGTACTAACTTTCCTAGTGTAGAAGCGTTCCTGCATGAAAAGTCCCCTGACATCCTTGCGCTCTGCGAAACTAACCTCAACTCAGTTATTCCCTCCTCTGACCTCTCCATCCCTGGTTATCGTCCCCTCTTAAAAAAGGATCCCCCTGTCCAAATGCATGGGCTGGGTGTCTACGTCAGCGAACACCTCCCCATAGCTAGGGTGACTTCACTCGAATCTACTGACCACCAATACATATGTATCCGCCTGTCTTTCCTCAGTTCGGTTAGTTACCTATTCTTTCTTTACCGTTCTCCCTCCTCTTCTGACTGCTCCCTACTAGATAGCATTGCTGACGACATAGATAAGGCTATTTTCTACCACCCATTCGCCCACATATTTGTGTTCGGAGACCTCAACGCCCATCACTCTGAGTAGCTTGAAAACGCTGTTACTGATCCAGCGGGCATTCACGCCATGAACTTCGCTATTTCCCAATCCCTTACGCAAGTGGTGGACTTCCCCACTCGCTTCCCAAGCACTCCCTCGAGTCATTCCTCACTACTAGATATATGTTTCACCTCTGCGCCTGACGCCAGTCAAGTCTCGCAGCTTTGCCCTCTCGGCAACACCGACCACGCTGAAGTCTCCCTCAGTATTTCTTTCCACTCTCACCCCCACCCAGGAGCCCCCTACCTATAGGACATTTTACCTATACCAAAAAGCTGACTGGGATGCCTTTCGCGATTTCCTCTGCGACGTCCCTTGGGGAAAAGTGTTCGATCTACCAGTTGATGACTGTGCCTCTGAGGTCTCGTCATGGGTGAAAGCTGGCATTGATGCCTTCATACCCACAGGAAGTATTGCCTAAAACCTCATTCCTCTCCGTGGTTCTCTTCTGCCTGCTCAGCCGCCATTGCCCACAGGAACCATTACTTCCGTCTATTCCGGAGACAGTCATCTGATCACAATAGGCGCCTGTTCATATCTGCTCGCAATGAGTGCAAGAGAACCCTAAATGACGCCAAACGGTTGTTTGCTGAGGGAATGCGACAGCGCATAGCTGACCGCAAGTTCCGCTCCAAGGACTATTGAAGGATTTGCAAACGAGTGCTGAACAATAGCAAATCCTCAATACCTCCTTTAATCCATGAATTTGAGGTTCTCACGTCATCTGCGGACAAAGCTGAGTGCTTTGCCCGCAGATTCTCATCCAACTCCACATTTGACTTATCTGGAGTACACCCACCCGACTTCCCTATTAGAACTGTATCCCGAGTAATTTCAAAACTTGACCCCCATAAGGCGAGTGGAGACGATGGAATCCCGGTGATAGTCCTTAAGAGGTGTGCTCCTGAACTTTCCCCTGTCCTCTCTAAACTGTTTAACGACTGCCGTTCTGCTTCCTGCTTTCCTGCATGCTGGAAGTTCTCTTCAGTCGTTCCTGTATTTAAGAATTGTGGTGAACCCTCGGACCCATCCAACTATCGTCCTATCAGTCTTCTACCGATATTCGGGAAAGTATTCGAGGCCATAATCAATGCTGAAATAGTCCAACATCTTACAGCCCACAAACTCTTCTCTGACAGGCAATAGTGCTTCCGCTTTTCCAGGTCCACGGCTGATTTGCTAACAGCTGTAACGGAGTACATGCTCCAGACCATTGATGAGTCTGACGAGACTCGTGCGGTTGCTCTGGATATCTCCAAGGCTTTTGACAGGGTTTGGCACTCTGGCCTCCTATGCAAGCTCCGGGTTTACGGTATTACCAGTCGCCTGCTTGACCTAATCCAATCTTTTTTAAATAATCGCAAAATGAAGGTCGTTTTGAATGGGCATGCCTCTTCATCCTACAGCACGAATGCTGGTGTCCCACAGGGCTCTATCCTGGGCCCGACACTCTTCCTTATTTTCATCAACGACCTCCCAGATGAGATCAAGTCCCAAGTAGGCATCTACGCAGGTGACACCACAATATACTCCCGCACCAGTAAGAAACATGTCGTAGCGGACAGACATAATCTCGCTGCTGACCTTGAACGGGATCTACACTCTGCGGTGAATTGGGGCAAGAAATGGCTTGTCAACTTAAATGCGTCTAAGACCAAGCTGTTGTCTGTCAACTATCACAGGTAACCCCTCCTGCCTCCCATAAGCATGGACCAAGCGATTCTCCCTGAGAGCAATACACTACACCTCCTCGGCCTTACCCTCTCCTCAGGCCTCAAATGAAACCACTATATTGAATCCATAGCTAAATCTACTGCTAAGAAGGTTGGGTCACTATGTCGATCCAGGATGTTTTTTCCGCCTGAATCCATCCTGCATATATACAAGTCAACCATCCGTCCGTGGATGGACTACTGCTGCCATTTATGGTCAGGCGCCCCTGCCTCTCACCTCAGTGTTCTCGACAGGCTCCAAAGGAGAGTCTGTAATGTGATAGGTACTGATCTGGCGGCTCGACTGCAGCCACTTCCCCACCGTCGAAATGTGGCCTCCCTTTGTCTGTTCTATAAATACTTTCATGGCTTCTGCTCAGACGAACTTAAGTCACTGATGCCTCCTCAACAGGTGTTTACTCGTGCAACCAGACTGGCAACTGGGTCCCACCCATTCACAGTCAGGTTAGCCAAATGCAGACGACAATTCTACTCCTGCAGCTTCTACTCCTTCAGCTTCTTCTCTCGCACTTCCCGCCTGTGGAATTTGCTTTCCTGATGGCTACAACCTCCAGAAATGTAAATGCAATGTCAATACTCATCTATTAACCACTGGACTCTAGCTATCTCCCCTTCCCCGTATATATTTCCCTTTCTCTCCACCTATGTATCTGCCATCACACATGCTTTCTCAGCTTTCTATTGCTCATTTCTAGCTAGTTTGTACTCGTCACTCTCTTCTAATTAATTTTTTACAGCTATGTAGCAACCCACTCATCAGTAGCATTTCCGCCTTGCTTGGAGCGAAATGATTAAAATATATATATATATATTATTAAAAATGCATTTATAGCTAAAATACAGAACTGGGGATGGTTATTGGTGGCTTAGCCTACTAGCAAGTAAATTCGGAAACAAATAAATTCGATTTAAGTCGTTTTTCGTCTTAAGTCACCCCTCCTGGAACAAATTACCGACGTAAGATAAGATATACCTGTAAAAGAATGATTTAGAATCATTGTAAAAGGGATCATGTTCAAATTCAAAACTTTTGGAAGACACATCGTAATTGAATTTCAATATAAATTTAGTTAAAACCAGGGAATTGTAGAATTCTTAGCAACAGCCAGTAAGCAACAGTAGTTGAAGTTGAAATAGACAGCTCCCATTCATCCAGCAAATTGCTAGGTGATTTATATAACAGCATGGAAGATTCCATTCTGCTATCTATGCAAGTCTATTTTGTATGTTCTGATTTATTATTGCTGTGTGGATATTGTGCTCAATAAATATCAGTACAATATCCACCCTATGGTGAGAGGAGAGAGGGACATGTATTGAGTTACAACCCTGTTTGTTTTTGTCTGCCAACTGGACGCGAGTTAGAAACATCCTTGCGAAAGTGAGTCTCATACTCTTAATTGTTTAGGAATGTTCTTTGTTTAGGATTTCTTGTCTATTATTTCCACATTTATTTTCCTGGTTTTCAGTAAAAATTTGAATATAGTTTATCTGACGACTGAGTACTTTCAGCTTTTATTGAATTAGAATTATTAACAAATCACCTTTTCAATATGAATTCCATGATTTGTTTCGCAAAGGTTGATGCACTTTGAAAGATTCTCGTCAACTCGATGGAATAATGCAACAATGCCGTCAAATTTAGCACATTTCCCTTTTATGCATTCAATCAAGTGTGTTTCTGCTGTAATTTTCATTGAGCACACTTTCTCCTTTAGCATACCCCAGAAAAAGAAGTCAGTTCTTTCATCTTTCGACGAAACCATGTTTAATCTGTGGTGGTAAAAAAAAACAAATATATGGTTAATGAGATTTACTGTGTGCGCAGACTTTAGGAACACCACACACACACATATATAATATGTCATAATATCACTAAATATAGTGATATTATAATATACTCATGTTATAAATTTTAAATTTATATATATATATATATATATATATATATATATGTACACGTATACAGACAAGATACGATGGATAAATTGACGTCAAAACTACACCAAAATGAAAATAACACTGGCTTATAATTTTTAACAGATATACTTATCAAAATTACACAAAAAGTATGTTGAAATACTAAAAAGTCAATTTATTCAATAAAATCACCATTGTCTTCAACCACGGTCTCTTGACGACTTCGGAACCTCCTTCATTTTTCTTGATGTTCACTTTCTATAAATTGGTGAATGCTGCCATAATTCTTACCGTCAATACATCCTTTTTAGTGTTACAACGAGTTTTATTGGTCTCTTACTCAACTGCGACATACACATAAAAAATCAAGGGGGTGCAGTCTGGAGAGTTAGGTGGCCACATGTAAGGAATGCTGTTGTTGCAGAAATTGTCTGACAGCCATGACTGGGTTCTTCTGCTTGTAAGTTATGGTACAGAGTCCTGTTGCTAGACCTAAAGTCTTCCAGCAGCCACCTTCTTGACCCAGGGCAGCACTAAATCCTCAAGGTCTCTGTGTTGCCTCTGGGGTCCTGTGGGAAGATGAATGGGTGGGGTATAATGTTGCCATCATTAGTGATCACTCTTAGCAACATGATGTTGACTGGATATATCATTCAAAATTTTACGAATTCATTTTCATATTAACACCCAAAAACTTTTTGAAATATTCGTACATGATCCAAATGTTGGAGAATTTTTGTCTTTATTTTCAACTGAAATTAAAGCCAAAATACGACGTTTAGAACGGCTCATGATTAAACATAATAGACATTCATTGTCTCTTATATATATATATATATATATATATATATATGAACCTGCTTCTGTCTATTTATCTCTGTGTATCATACGTATTTTTAATATTCATATTTAAACAATAATAAAATATTCGGAATTTTTCAAATCTAATTTTGCAGACTTTGCAAACTAAGGTAATCGTCACTAACACCTGTGTCACACTTGTTTTCATTCTATGTCCATTCAATGATTATCCGAATATGATTTTTTAGTTTCTTTCTTTCTGTTTAAGATTTTCTTTTGTTCAACTCATAAAATGATCATCGACGAATCTATCTCCAGGGTAAGCAATTTCTTTCCTCTTTTTTTTTTTTTTTTTTTTTTTTTTTACTTTTTTTCTTTAGTTACATGTTTTCAGTATCACCACTGAACTTTTATTAAAGCTTAAACAATGGTATTTGTCGGGCATTTTATCTTTTGCTGATGTTGTTTTCTTTCGTACAAGATTTCTCATTCATTTCTTCCAATTTCCAACAACACACACAAAAAAAAGAAAAAAAACTGACGAACAAGAAAACTTAATTTCAGATTACGTACGAAACTGTCTCTAATCTATTAATAACATTACATATCTTTTTGTCTCTTTTACTCTCGATGTCTTTCTTTTTAGAATTGCCTTGAGCAATCAAAACTTGGAGACTACAAGATCAGTTATAAAATTTTCCTTGTCGACCTTTTGTACGTTTTTTTATTTGATGAGATGTTGTTATATTTTGGTCCAATCAAATAAATTTCTTGTCTTATTTTCTTACACTGTTTTCGTCTCCATAACTCCCAGCCTTCCTCCTGTATCTGTTTTAATTTGATCTCCTGAGAATCAGATTTACCTCGTCCACTCGAAGGCCAGGGATTCAACGGATGAGTTAAGGGAAGATAGTGTCAAGTGAAAGTGAAAACATCGGGGGTGTATATGGAGGAGGTGGGTGAAACTGAAAACACTGCGACGAAAATCAATTAACAAGAAGAAACTAACTGTTGCGGACTAGTTTTCGCACTGAAGGTTATAATCGTGCTATGTCGGTTGCTAATCGACTTAACGCATCAAAAATGTTAGGAACTTGGTAATCTTCCACTGAAAGCTGACTCCTTAGTATTCGGCCAAATACCGACTAATATCAACTGCCTAGTAGTTCTACTTAACTCCAATAGAACTCCTATAAACTTCCCAAGAACTACTTGTTAACTCTTATTAATATAGGAGGGAGAGTTCATTATCTGAGGAATAGGTGTGTTTTCCCATAACAATAGCCAAAACTAAAAACAAATATCATCATAGCAATAATTAATCCCAAAATCTCGCAAATACTGTATATTATCGTGTATAAGTGTTAGGGTAGAACCCCTCTATAATGGACTGTTCCGTTCATTACAAATACCGGCTAGGCTCTGTATGAGCAGACGCAGGACAGACGCCAAGGAGTAGACATATTAATTTGTCTCTTTCCTTTTCTCTTCTTGGCGGGCTGTAATTTGGTAATCTTGCTACCCTCTTGGGGTCACTCACTGGCTATTTCAGCTGACTAACCCAACTTCGCCTCAATATTAACTTGGTGTGACCAAAAAGTTAAAAATAATTTTTATCTTCCTGGTAGTACCTTCGTGTTGGGATGGGAATCTCTTTTGTTTGAAATATTCTTAAAAGTAAGTCATTTTTTTGCTTAATTTTAAACTTTTCATGTTTAATTGGTTTTCTTTAAATTTTTTATTTTTTTTATTTTAGCAGAAATCTCTTTGACTGGTGTATTGCTAGTGTGTTTCTTTCCTTTTCGCTCAACCTATGTTAGTTTGTCTCTCTCCTTTTCTCTTCTTGGGGGGCTGTAATTTGGTAGTCTTGCTACCCTCTTGGGGTCACTCACTGGCTCTTTCAGTTGACTAACCCAAACTCTCCTCAATATTCACTTGGTGAAAAAAATTGTCACAGCTGAGAGGAGGTTTCCACTCAGACTTACCCTTCTGTATTCTTGTTTTTCAATATGTTGTTACAAGTCCCGTGTTCGTGTCTGCCTTTCCTACTAACTTCCTCAACACAACAATAAGACGACCTTAAATTCTGAGTGATATGTGCCGGTAAGCTAAGTTCGCTCTCGGTGCGATAAACAATAACATGCATGAAAAAATTCACATTATCAAATAAACTTATAATAAAGTAATAAAACCATTTCTACCTTATATATTATTGGCATAACTTCATAATAAATTGCCTATTTGAAGAATAATTACATATCAATGAAATCAGCTTATATCCCTGCAAACTCAGCTGAGTAACATATAAACAAGTTAGAATTGTGTTCGGAGCAACCTTTACCTTTTGCTTGTGGTGATACCGAGCAAAAGCGATGGGCCGGATGTTTACGATTTCACGACCAAAAAGCAAATGACCAAAAGTCGTCGCTGCGCCGCCGGCTCCGCGCAGATGTTCCGGTTGAAAACTAGAAATTAATTAAATATTAAATTTCCAGTTCGCGAGCTTACGCGAATTTTATTTATCAGCCGATAGGAAGCCCAGAACCAAATACAAGTGTGAAATCCCAAATGAGCTGCTGTGATCCAAAAAGAAGACATAAAAAGCGGATACAGAAAGCATAGACAGGCAGATCGACTCGAGGAGAAGAGAGTAAGTAATATCCCCTTGACCTAAGTCAAGCGGCTTACTACGCTCGTCTCCCTTACCTCTTTCCTTCTTCCCTGCCTCAAAAACTACTTACTGACCTAAGGAGCGAATAAATCAAATACATTATTTACTTACACGCTCCCAAATTCTTAAGCATTAATTCTCTTTCAGCATTTTATTGCCTTGAACATTTTAACCTCCGTTGGACCTATACTTCATGTATTACTTCAATTGTAAAAACATTAATTGATATGTGGTATATATGTTATTTTTCTACTCAAATTGTCTTTCTTGATTTGTAATCATTTTATGACTTATAGTGGGCGATCTACAACAAGGCCAAATTCCGTTAACCTGCAACAGTATACAACTACTCTTCACTAGAACGGACTCTCCACTACTAACAGAAAAGAATAGATAAGCAACCCGCTATATGCTAAACTTTTAATAATCATCATGGTAGTGTTAATTATGACAGAAAAAAACATTTATGATAACATAATATTCATCTCTCATTAAAAAATTATCATTTTGGTGTTAAATAAGAACACAATTTAGAATTACATACAACCTTTATTTATCAAATAAAAATCCTTTATAAGTGTTGTGGGATCTCCCTTTTTGTATATGATAATGGACTCAACTGAGTTTACATATACTTCTGCCGTAAAGAGTTAAGAGTAATCGTAGATCTCCGAGCGAGTTATCGGAGAGTACCGGAACTGATACGTAATTTACCGAGAGACACCGAACTTACCCAGAGATTACCGCATCAGAAGTCAGAATAGCTCTGAGCTCCACTCAGCTAGAATAATATACACGGATATACTATTTCCAACGACTTCACCTCAAGACTTGTATATATTTATTTCTTACTAATAGTATTCCTGGATTTACTAACCTGCGTTCAAGTTTGTATATTACATTCAATATAACCCACTTTTCTATCTCAATATCTGTTTTTGTTGTTCATTATTTTGTGCGGTTTCTCACCCAGAATCCACAACAATAAGTGTTTAGATATAGAAGAAGAAGAATCCGTATTTCTAACATTGGCCTCGTGCTATAACCAATAACATACAAGAAAAGGTTCACATTATTAAATAAACTGATAATAAAAGTAATAAAACCATTTCTATCTTATATCCTACCATACGAACGCGGGCGTCCCCCAAGGTTCTATCCTAGGTCCCACACTCTTTCTGATGTACGTTAATGATCTCCCCGACGCCATTAGATCCCAAGTAGGCATGTACGCCAATGACACCACAATCTACTCCCGCCTCGATCAAAAACCCGGTGTGAGCGACAAAGCGAATCTCGCTGCCGAGCTTGAGGAGGACCTCCGGTCCGTGGTAGCCTGGGGTAGGAAATGGCTAGTAAATTTCAATGCTTCTAAAACGAAGCTGTTGTCAACTAATCACCATAGACAATCGTATCTACCTCCCATTAGCATGGAACAGGCTTGCCTCCCAGAGAGTAAAACACTGCACCTCCTTGGCCTTACACATTTCGGCGGACTTCAAATGGAATGACTCTATCGAATCCATTGCCAAATCTGCCGCTATGAAAGTCGGCTCTCTGTGTAGGGCCCGGAAGTTTTTCCCGCCTGAATCTATCCTGCACATGTACAAATCTACCATCCGCCCATGTATTGAATATTGCTGCCACATCTAGTCGGGTGCCCCTGCTACTCTCCTTGGGCTTCTTGACAAAATACAAAGGAGAATCTGTAACGTGGTTGATACAGACTTGGCAGACCGGCTGCAACCACTCTCTCACCGGCGTGATGTGGCTTCCCTGTGCCTCTTCTACAAGTACTTTCATGGCTTCTGCTCCGAAGAACTTAGGTCATTGGTGCCGCCTAAGCACGAATTTACACGAGATACTAGATTGGCAACTAGGTCCCACCCTTTTACAGTTAAACAGATAAGATGTAACCGTAATTTCTACTCCAACAGCTTCTTCCCTCGCGCTTCCCGCCTGTGGAATTCCCTTCCGCATGTCTACTTTCCCGACGGCTACAATCTCCAGGTGTTTAAATGTGGGGTCAATAGACACCTCCTATCACACGAACTTCCAATTATTCTCCCAACACTCTCATCTACCCAACTCGCATTCTCGGTATTCTTACCCGCCTATCACCCACCCTCTGACATTTCCTATATTTAACCATCCTTTCTCCACTCTATGTCGCCCCTGCGCAGTAGTGGCAGTGAAATGCCTTGCTCGGGGTGAAACGCTTATAAAAAAAATATTACTGGTATAACTTCTCTCTTTCGACCTTAAATGGAACGATTACATTGAATCAATAGCTGAATCTACTGCCAAGAAGGTTGGGTCAGTGTGTCTCGCCAGGACGTTTTTCTCGCATGAGTCAGTCTTGCCCATATACAAATCAGCAATTCGCCCATGCATTGAATACTGTCGTCATATCTTTTCGGGCGCCCTTGCTGTTCATCTCGGAGTTCGGGGAAGGATCAAGACGAGAATCAGCAATGTACTCGATCCCGACCTGGCAGTTAGACTCAAGCTACTTTCTTCCCACAAGAACTTCTAAATATTTTCATGGCTTCTGTTCCGACGAGCTTAGTTCACTGGTGTCACCTCTACAGGAATTTATTCGACAAACGAGACTGACAAAAAGGTCCCAGTCTTTAAAAGTTAAAAGAAGCAAATATAGCAGACACTTTTACTCTGCTACCTTCTTTTCTCGCACTTTCCGCCTCTTCCGCATAATTGCTTCGCTGATAGCTACAATCTCAAAGAGCTTAAATGAAATCTCAATTGCCATCTCTTATCCGCTTGACTCTCATTCTTCTCTTATCCTTTCCCGGAACACACCCTGTATCTTGTTCTATCTTTTCTCTCTACTCTCGCAACTCTCTTCACACCAGTATTGCCATCCTTCTCTTATCCTTTCCCCCAACACCCCCTGTATCTTGTTCTCCCTTTTCTCTCTACTCTCGCAACTCTCTTCACACCAGTATTGCCATCCTTCTCTTATCCTTTCCCCCAACACCCCCTGTATCTTGTTCTCCCTTTTCACTCTACTCTCGCAACTCTCTTCACACCAGTATTGCCATCCTTCTCTTATCCTTTCTCCCAACACCCCCTGTATCTTGTTCTCCCTTTTCTCTCTACTCTCGCAACTCTCTTCACACCAGTATTGCCATCCTTCTCTTATCCTTTCCCCCAACACCCCTGTATCTTGTTCTATCTTTTCTCTCTACTCTCGCAACTCTCTTCACACCAGTATTGCCATCCTTCTCTTATCCTTTCTCCCAACACCCCCTGTATCTTGTTCTCCCTTTTCACTCTACTCTCGCAAATCTCTTCACACCAGTATTGCCATCCTTCTCTTATCCTTTCCCCCAACACCCCCTGTATCTTGTTCTCCCTTTTCTCTCTACTCTCGCAACTCTCTTCACACCAGTATTGCCATCCTTCTCTTATCCTTTCCCCCAACACCCCCTGTATCTTGTTCTCCCTTTTCACTCTACTCTCGCAACTCTCTTCACACCAGTTTTGCCATCCTTCTCTTATCCTTTCTCCCAACACCCCCTGTATCTTGTTCTATCTTTTCTCTCTACTCTGCAACTCTCTTCACACCAGTATTGCCATCCTTCTCTTATCCTTTCCCCCAACACCCCCTGTATCTTGTTCTCCCTTTTCACTCCACTCTCGCAACTCTCTTCACACCAGTATTGCCATCCTTCTCTTATCCTTTCCCCCAACACCCCCTGTATCTTGTTCTATCTTTTCTCTCTACTCTCGCAACTCTCTTCACACCAGTATTGCCATCCTTCTCTTATCCTTTCCCCCAACACCCCCTGTATGTTGGTCTCCCTTTTCACTCTACTCTCGCAACTCTCTTCACACCAGTATTGCCATCCTTCTCTTATCCTTTCCCCCAACACCCCCTGTATGTTGGTCTCCCTTTTCACTCTACTCTCGCAACTCTCTTCACACCAGTATTGCCATCCATCTCTTATCCTTTCTCCCAACACCCCTGTATCTTGTTCTCCCTTTTCACTCTACTCTCGCAACTCTCTTCACACCAGTATTGCCATCCTTCTCTTATCCTTTCCCCCAACACCCCCTGTATCTTGTTCTCCCTTTTCACTCTACTCTCGCTACTCTCTTCACACCAGTATTGCCATCCTTCTCTTATCCTTTCCCCCAACACCCCCTGTATGTTGGTCTCCCTTTTCTCTCTACTCTCGCAACTCTCTTCACACCGGTATTGCCATCCTTCTCTTATCCTTTCCCCCAACACCCCCTGTATCTTGTTCTATCTTTTCTCTCTACTCTCGCAACTCTCTTCACACCAGTATTGCCATCCTTCTCTTATCCTTTCCCCCAACACCCCCTGTATCTTGTTCTCCCTTTTCACTCCACTCTCGCAACTCTCTTCACACCAGTATTGCCATCCTTCTCATATCCTTTCCCCCAACACCCCCTGTATCTTGTTCTATCTTTTCTCTCTACTCTCGCAACTCTCTTCACACCAGTATTGCCATCCTTCTCTTATCCTTTCTCCCAACACCCCCTGTATCTTGTTCCCGCTTTTCACTCTACTCTCGCAACTCTCTTCACACCAGTATTGCTATCTTTCTCTTATCCTTTTCCCCAACACCCCCTGTATCTTGTTCTATCTTTCTCTCTACTCTCACCAACTCTCTTCACACCAGTATTGCCATCCTTCTCTTATCCTTTCTCCCAACACCCCCTGTATCTTGTTCTCCCTTTTCTCTCTACTCTCGCAACTCTCTTCACATCAGTATTGCCATCCTTCTCTTACCCTTTCCCCCAACACCCCTGTATCTTGTTCTATCTTTTCCCTCTCTCTCATAAACTCCTCTTCCACACAGTATTCCCATCCTTCTCTTCTACCCTTTCTTCATCATACCCTGTATCTTGTTCTATCTTTTCTCTCTACTCTCGCAACTCTCTTCACACCAGTATTGCCATCCTTCTCTTATCCTTTTCCCCAACACCCCCTGTATCTTGTTCTATCTTTTCTCTCTACTCTCATAACTCTCTTCACACCAGTATTGCCAAATGTCCTTCTCTTGCCCTTTCCCCCAACACCCCCTGTATCTTGTTCTATCTTTTCCCTCTACTCTCGCAACTCTCTTCACACCAGTATTGCCATCCTTCTCTTACCCTTTCCCCCAACACCCCCTGTATCTTGTTCTATCTTTTCTCTCTACTCTCACCAACTCTCTTCACACCAGTATTGCCATCCTTCTCTTATCCTTTCTCCCAACACCCCTGTATCTTGTTCTCCCTTTTCTCTCTCTCTCCTGCTCTCTTCACACCAGTATTGCCATCCTCCTCTTATCCTTTCCCCCAACACCCCTGTATCTTGTTCTATCTTTTCTCTCTACTCTCGCAACTCTCTTCACACCAGTATTGCCATCCTTCTCTTATCCTTTCCCCAACACCCCCTGTATCTTGTTCTCCCTTTTCACTCCACTCTCGCAACTCTCTTCACACCATTATTGCTATCACTTCTCTTATCCTTTCCCCCAACACCCCCTGTATCTTGTTCTATCTTTTCTCTCTACTCTAGCTCTCTTCACACCAGTGTGCCATCCTTCTGTAACTCCTTTCTAACAACTTACCCATCATTGGTCTCCCTTTTCACTCACTTCACACCAACTCTCTTCACAGTGTTAGCTCTAATATCTTATCCTTTCCCCCAACACCACCTGTATGTTGGTGTCTCCCTTTTCACTCTACTCTCGCAACTCTCTTCACACCAGTATTGCCATCCTTCTCTTATCCTTTCCCCCAACAGCCCTATTATCCTTGTTCTCACTTACTCTACTCTCACCCAACTCTCTTCACACCAGTATTGCCATCCTTCTCTTATCCTTTCCCCCAACACCCCCTGTATCTTGTTCTCTCTTTTCACTCTACTCTCGCTACTCTCTTCACACCAGTATTGCCATCCTTCTCTTATCCTTTCCCCCAACACCCCTGTATGTTGGTCTCCCTTTCTCTCTACTCTCACCAACTCTCTCTTCCACACCAGTATTGCCATCCATCTCTTATCCTGCTTACCCCCTGTATCTTGTTCTCCTTTTCACTCTCACTCTCGCAACTCTCTTCACACCCAGTGTGCCATCCTTCTCTTATCCTTTCCCCCAACACCTGTATCTTGTTCTCCTTTTCCTCCTGCTCTGTTCTCTCTTGTTCAGTATTGCCATCCTTCTCTTATCCTTTCCCCAACTTTTCCCCACTGTATGTTGGTCTCCCTTTCTCTCTACTCTCGCAACTCTCTTCATGACCTTGTCCTTCTCTTATCCTTTCCCCAACACCCCCTGTATCTTGTTCTATCTTTTCTCTCTACTCTCATTCTCTCTTCCAGTATTGCCATCCTTCTCTTATCCTTTCCCCCAACACCCCCTGCTTGTTCTATCTTTTCTCTCTACTCTACCAACTCTCTTTCCAGTGTGCCATCCTTATCTTACCCTTTCCCCCAACATCCCCTGTATCTTGTTCTCCCTTTTCACTCTACTCTCGCAACTCTCTTCACACCAGTATTGCCATCCTTCTCTTATCCTTTCTCCCAACACCCCCTGTATCTTGTTCCCCCTTTTCACTCTACTCTCGCAACTCTCTTCACACCAGTATTGCTATCTTTCTCTTATCCTTTTCCCCAACACCCCCTGTATCTTGTTCTATCTTTTCTCTCTACTCTCGCAACTCTCTTCACACCAGTATTGCCATCCTTCTCTTATCCTTTCTCCCAACACCCCCTGTATCTTGTTCTCCCTTTTCTCTCTACTCTCGCAACTCTCTTCACACCAGTATTGCCATCCTTCTCTTATCCTTTCCCCCAACACCCCCTGTATCTTGTTCTCCCTTTTCACTCCACCTCTCGCAACTCTCTTCACACCAGTATTGCCATCCTTCTCTTATCCTTTCCCCCAACACCCCCTGTATCTTGTTCTATCTTTTCTCTCTACTCTCGCAACTCTCTTCACACCAGTATTGCCATCCTTCTCTTATCCTTTCTCCCAGCACCCCCTGTATCTTGTTCCCCCTTTTCACTCTACTCTCGCAACTCTCTTCACACCAGTATTGCTATCTTTCTCTTATCCTTTTCCCCAACACCCCCTGTATCTTGTTCTATCTTTTCTCTCTACTCTCGCAACTCTCTTCACACCAGTATTGCCATCCTTCTCTTATCCTTTCTCCCAACACCCCCTGTATCTTGTTCTCCCTTTTCTCTCTACTCTCGCAACTCTCTTCACATCAGTATTGCCATCCTTCTCTTACCCTTTCCCCCAACACCCCCTGTATCTTGTTCTATCTTTTCCCTCTACTCTCGCAACTCTAATCACCAGTATTGCCATCCTTCTCTTACCCTTTCCCCCAACACCCCCTGTATCTTGTTCTATCTTTTCCCTCTACTCGCAACTCTCTTCACACCAGTATTGCCATCCTTCTCTTACCCTTTCCCCAACACCCCCTGTATCTTGTTCTATCTTCTCTCTGCCAACTCTCTTCACACCAGTATTGCCATCCTTCTACACCCTTTCCCCCATACCCCTGTATCTTGTTCTATCTTTTCTCTCTCTCACCAACTCTCTTCCACAGTATTACCCATCCTTCTCTTATCCTTTCTCCCAACACCCCCTGTATCTTGTTCTCCCTTTTCTCTCTACTCTCGCAACTCTCTTCCACACCAATGTTACCATCCTTCTCTTATCCTTTCTCCCAACACCCCCTGTATCTTGTTCTCCCTTTTCACTCCTCTCGCAAATCTCTTCCACCAGTATTGCCATCCTTCTCTTCTCCTTTCCCCCAACACCCCCTGTATCTTGTTCTCCTTTTCTCTCTACTCTCACCAACTCTCTTCACACCAGTATTGCCATCCTTCTCTTATCCTTTCCCCAACACCCCCTGTATCTTGTTCTCCCTTTTCACTCTACTCTCGCAACTCTCTTCACACCAGTATTGCCATCCTTCTCTTATCCTTTCTCCCAACACCCTCTGTATCTTGTTCTCCCTTTTCTCTCTACTCTCACCAACTCTCTTCACACCAGTATTGCCATCCTTCTCTTATCCTTTCCCCCAACACCCCTGTATCTTGTTCTATCTTTTCTCTCTACTCTCATAACTCTCTTCACACCAGTATTGCCATCCCTTCTCTTATCCTTTCCCCCAACACCCCCTGTATCTTGTTCTCCCTTTCCTCCACTCTCATAACTCTTCATACCAGTATTGCCATCCTTCTCTTATCCTTTCCCCAACACCCCCTGTATCTTGTTCTATCTTTCTCTCTACTCTCGCAACTCTCTTCACACCAGTATTGCCCATCCTTCTCTTATCTTTCCCCCAACACCCCCTGTATGTTGGTCTCCCTTTTCACTCTACTCTCGCAACTCTTCACACCAGTATTGCCATCTTCTCTTATCCTTTCCCCCAACACCCCCTGTATCTTGTTCTATCTTTTCTCTCTACTCTCGCAACTCTCTTCACACCAGTATTACCATCCTTCTCTTACCCTTTCCCCCAACACCCCTGTATCTTGTTCTATCTTTTCCCTCTACTCTCGCAACTCTCTTCACACCAGTATTGCCATCCTTCTCTTACCCTTTCCCCCAACACCACTGTATCTTGTTCTATCTTTTTCCCTCTACTCTCACCAACTCTCTTCACACCAGTATTGCCATCCTTCTCTTACCTTTCCCCCAACACCCCTGTATCTTGTTCTATCTTTTCTCTCTACTCTCACCAACTCTTCACACCACAGTATTGCCATCTTCTCTTACCCTTTCCCCCAACACCCCCTGTATGTTGTTCTATCTTTTCTCTCTACTCTCGCAACTCTCTTCACACCAGTATTGCCATCCTTCTCTTATCCTTTCTCCCAACACCCCCTGTATCTTGTTTCTCCCTTTTCTCTCTACTCTCACCAACTCTCTTCACACCAGTATTGCCATCCTTCTCTTATCCTTTCTCCCAACACCCCCTGTATCTTGTTCTCCTTTTCCTCCTCCATAAATCTCTTCACACCAGTATTGCCATCCCTTCTCTTCTCCTTTCCCCCAACACCCCCTGTATCTTGTTCTCCCTTTTCTCTCTACTCTCACCAACTCTCTTCACACCCAGTATTGCCATCCTTCTCTTATCCTTTCCCCCAACACCCCCTGTATCTTGTTCTCCTTTTTCACTCTACTCTCACCAAATCTCTTCACACCAGTATTGCCATCCTTCTCTTATCCTTTCTCCCAACACCCCCTGTATCTTCTATCTTTTCTCTCTACTCTCACTGCTTTCTCTTCACACCAGTATTGCTATCTTTCTCTTATCCCTTTTCCCCAACACCCCTGTATCTTGTTCTATCTTTTCTCTCTACTCTCGCAACTCTCTTCCACACCAGTATTGCCATCCTTCTCTTATCCTTTCTCCCAACACCCTCTGTATCTTGTTCTCCCTTTTCTCTCTACTCTCGCAACTCTCTTCACACCAGTATTGCCATCCTTCTCTTATCCTTTCCCCAACACCCTGTATCTTGTTCTATCTTTTCTCTCTACTCTCTCGCAACTCTCTTCACACCAGTATTGCCATCCTTCTCTTATCCTTTCCCCCAACACCCCCTGTATCTTGTTCTCCCTTTTCACTCCACTCTCGCAACTCTCTTCACACCAGTATTGCCATCCTTCTCTTATCCTTTCCCCCAACACCCCCTGTATCTTGTTCTAACTTTTTTCTCTACTCTCGCAACTCTCTTCACACCAGTATTGCCATCCTTCTCTTATCCTTTCCCCCAACACCCCCTGTATGTTGGTCTCCCTTTTCACTCTACTCTCGCAACTCTCTTCACACCAGTATTGCCATCCTTCTCTTATCCTTTCCCCCAACACCTCCTGTATGTTGGTCTCCCTTTTCACTCTACTCTCGCAACTCTCTTCACACCATATTGCCATCCTTCTCTTATCCTTTCCCCCAACAGCCCCTGTATCTTGTTCTCCCTTTTCTCTCTACTCTCGCAACTCTCTTCACACCAGTATTGCCATCCTTCTCTTATCCTTTCCCCCAACACCCCCTGTATCTTGTTCTCTCTTTTCACTCTACTCTCGCTACTCTCTTCACACCAGTATTGCCATCCTTCTCTTATCCTTTCCCCCAACACCCCCTGTATGTTGGTCTCCCTTTTCTCTCTACTCTCGCAACTCTCTTCACACCAGTATTGCCATCCATCTCTTATTCCTTTCTCCCAACACCCCCTGTATCTTGTTCTCCCTTTTCACTCTACTCTCGCAACTCTCTTCACACCAGTATTGCCATCCTTCTCTTATCCTTTCCCCCAACACCCCCTGTATCTTGTTCTCCCTTTTCACTCTACTCTCGCTACTCTCTTCACACCAGTATTGCCACCCTTCTCTTATCCTTTCCCCCAACACCCCCTGTATGTTGGTCTCCCTTTTCTCTCTACTCTCGCAACTCTCTTCACACCGGTATTGCCATCCTTCTCTTATCCTTTCCCCCAACACCCCCTGTATCTTGTTCTATCTTTTCTCTCTACTCTCGCAACTCTCTTCACACCAGTATTGCCATCCTTCTCTTATCCTTTCCCCCAACACCCCCTGTATCTTGTTCTATCTTTTCTCTCTACTCTCGCAACTCTCTTCACACCAGTATTGCCATCCTTATCTTACCCTTTCCCCCAACATCCCCTGTATCTTGTTCTCCCTTTTCACTCTACTCTCGCAACTCTCTTCACACCAGTATTGCCATCCTTCTCTTATCCTTTCTCCCAACACCCCCTGTATCTTGTTCTCCCTTTTCTCTCTACTCTCGCAACTCTCTTCACACCAGTATTGCCATTCTTCTCTTATCCTTTCCCCCAACACCCCTGTATCTTGTTCTATCTTTTCTCTCTACTCTCGCAACTCTCTTCACACCAGTATTGCCATCCTTCTCTTATCCTTTCCCCCAACACCCCCTGTATCTTGTTCTCCCTTTTCACTCCACTCTCAACTCTCTTCACACCAGTATTGCCATCCTTCTCTTATCCTTTCCCCCAACACCCCCTGTATCTTGTTCTATCTTTTCTCTCTACTCTGCAACTCTCTTCACACCAGTATTGCCATCCTTCTCTTATCCTTTCTCCCAACACCCCCTGTATCTTGTTCCCCCTTTTCACTCTACTCTCGCAACTCTCTTCACACCAGTATTGCTATCTTTCTCTTATCCTTTTCCCCAACAGCCCCTGTATCTTGTTCTATCTTTTCTCTCTACTCTCGCAACTCTCTTCACACCAGTATTGCCATCCTTCTCTTATCCTTTCTCCCAACACCCCCTGTATCTTGTTCTCCCTTTTCTCTCTACTCTCGCAACTCTCTTCACACCAGTATTGCCATCCTTCTCTTATCCTTTCCCCCAACACCCCTGTATCTTGTTCTATCTTTTCTCTCTACTCTCGCAACTCTCTTCACACCAGTATTGCCATCCTTCTCTTATCCTTTCCCCCAACACCCCCTGTATCTTGTTCTCCCTTTTCACTCCACTATCGCAACTCTCTTCACACCAGTATTGCCATCCTTCTCTTATCCTTTCCCCCAACACCCCCTGTATCTTGTTCTCTCTTTTCACTCTACTCTCGCTACTCTCTTCACACCAGTATTGCCATCCTTCTCTTATCCTTTCCCCCAACACCCCCTGTATGTTGGTCTCCCTTTTCTCTCTACTCTCGCAACTCTCTTCACACCAGTATTGCCATCCATCTCTTATCCTTTCTCCCAACACCCTGTATCTTGTTCTCCTTTTCCTCTACTCTCACCAACTCTCTTCACACCAGTATTACCATCCTTCTCTTATCCTTTCCCCAACACCTGTATCTTGTTCTCCTTTTCACTCTCTCTTTACTCTTCCCACCAGTAGTTGCCCATCCTTCTCTTATCCCTTTCCCCCAACACCTGTATGTTGGTCTCCCTTTCTCTCTCCTACTCTCGCAACTCTCTTCACACCATTTGCCATCCTTCTCTTATCCTTTTCCCCCAACTTACCCCTGTATCTTGTTCTATCTTTCTCTCCTACTCTCACACAACTCTCTTCCACAGTATTGCCATCCTTCTCTTATCCTTTCCCCAACACCCCCTGTATCTTGTTCTATCTTTTCTCTCTCTACTCTCACCAACTCTCTTCACACCAGTATTGCCATCCTTCTCTTATCCTTTCCCCCAACACCCCTGTCTTGTTCTATCTTTTTCTCTCTTTCTCTCGCAACTCTCTTCACACCAGTATTGCCATCCTTCCCTTATCCTTTCCCCAACCTTTATATCTTGTTCTCCCTTTTCACTCACTGTAACTCTCTTCACACCAGTATTGCCATCCTTCTCTTATCCTTTCTCCCAACACCTCTGTATCTTGTTCTCCTTTCTCTCTACTCTCGCAACTCTCTTCACACCAGTATTGCCATCCTTCTCTTATCCTTTCCCCCAACACCCCCTGTATCTTGTTCTCCCTTTTCTCTCTACTCTCGCAATTCTCTTCACACCAGTATTGCCATCCTTCTCTTATCCTTTCCCCCAACACCCCTGTATCTTGTTCCCCCTTTTCACTCTACTCTCATAACTCTCTTCACACCAGTATTGCTATCTTTCTCTTATCCTTTTCCCCAACACCCTGTATCTTGTTCTATCTTTTCTCTCTACTCTCACCAACTCTCTTCACACCAGTATTGCCATCCTTCTCTTATCCTTTCTCCCAACACCCCCTGTATCTTGTTCTCCTTTTCTCTCTACTCTCACAGCTCTCTTCATCCCAGTAATGCCATCCTTCTCTTGCCCTTTCCCCCAAAAACCCCCTGTATCTTGTTCTATCTTTTCCTCTACTCTCACCAACTCTCTTCACACCAGTATTGCCATCCTTCTCTTATCCTTTCCCCCAACACCCCCTGTATCTTGTTCCCCCTTTTCCTCTACTCTCGCAACTCTCTTCACCAGTATTGCTATCTTTCTCTTATCCTTTTCCCCAACACCCCCTGCCTCCTTGTTCTATCTTTTTCTCTCTACTCTCGCAACTCTCTTCACACCAGTATTGCCATCCTTCTCTTATCCTTTCTCCCAACACCCCCTCTGTATCTTGTTCTCCCTTTTCTCTCTACTCTCGCAACTCTCTTCACATCAGTATTACTATCCCTTCTCTTACCCTTTCCCCAAAACCCCCTGTATCCTTGTTCTATCTTTTCCCTCTACTCTCACCAACTCTCTTCACACCAGTATTGCCATCCTTCTCTTCCCCACCTTTCCCCCAACACCCCCTGTATCTTGTTCTATCTTTTCTCTCTACTCTCTGCCAACTCTCTTCACACCAGTATTGCCATCCTTCTCTTACCCTTTCCCCCAACACCCCCTGTATCTTGTTCTATCTTATCTCTCTACTCTCACAACTCTTCACTGATGACACAAAACTCTTCCCTCTTATCCTTTCTCCCAACACCCTGTATCTTGTTCTCCTTTTCTCTCTACTCTCATAACTCTCTTCACACCAGTATTGCCATCTTCTCTTATCCTTTCTCCAACACCCCCTGTATCTTGTTCTCCCTTTTCACTCTCTCTCACCAACTCTCTTCACACCAATATTGCCATCCTTCTCTTATCCTTTCCCCAACACCCCCAGTATCTTGTTCTCCCTTTTCTCTCTACTCTCGCAACTCTCTTCACACCAGTATTGCCATCCTTCTCCTATCCTTTCCCCCAACACCCCCTGTATCTTGTTCTCCCTTTTCTCTCTACTCTCGCAACTCTCTTCACACCAGTATTGCCATCTTTCTCTTATCCTTTCTTTCAACACCCCCTGTATCTTGTTCTCCCTTTTCACTCTACTCTCGCAACTCTCTTCACACCAGTATTGCCATCCTTCTCTTATCCTTTCTTTCAACACCCCCTGTATCTTGTTCTCCCTTTTCACTCTACTCTCGCAACTCTCTTCACACCAGTATTGCCATCCTTCTCTTATCCTTTCCCCCAACACCCCCTGTATCTTGTTCTCCTTTTTCACTCTACTCTCGCAACTCTCTTCACACCAGTATTGCCATCCTTCTCTTATCCTTTCCCCCAACACCCCTGTATCTTGTTCTCCCTTTTCACTCTACTCTCGCAACTCTCTTCACACCAGTATTGCCATCCTTCTCTTACCCTTTCCCCCAACACCCCCTGTATCTTGTTCTCCCTTTTCACTCTACTCTCGCAACTCTCTTCACACCAGTATTGCCATCCATCTCTTATCCTTTCCCCCAACAGCCCCTGTATCTTGTTCTCCCTTTTCTCTCTACTCTCGCAACTCTCTTCACACCAGTATTGCCATCCTTCTCTTACCCTTTCCCCCAACACCCCCTGTATCTTGTTCTCCCTTTTCTCTCTACTCTCGCAACTCTCTTCACACCAGTATTGCCATCCTTCTCTTATCCTTTCCCCCAACACCCCCTGTATCTTGTTCTCCCTTTTCTCTCTACTCTCGCAAATCTCTTCACACCAGTATTGCCATCCTTCTCTTATCCTTTCTTTCAACACCCCCTGTATCTTGTTCTCCCTTTTCACTCTACTCTCGCAACTCTCTTCACACCAGTATTGCCATCCTTCTCTTATCCTTTCTTTCAACACCCCCTGTATCTTGTTCTCCCTTTTCACTCTACTCTCGCAACTCTCTTCACACCAGTATTGCCATCCTTCTCTTATCCTTTCCCCCAACACCCCCTGTATCTTGTTCTCCCTTTTCACTCTACTCTCGCAACTCTCTTCACACCAGTATTGCCATCCTTCTCTTATCCTTTCCCCCAACACCCCTGTATCTTGTTCTCCCTTTTCACTCTACTCTCGCAACTCTCTTCACACCAGTATTGCCATCCTTCTCTTACCCTTTCCCCCAACACCCCCTGTATCTTGTTCTCCCTTTTCACTCTACTCTCGCAACTCTCTTCACATCAGTATTGCCATCCATCTCTTATCCTTTCCCCCAACACCCCCTGTATCTTGTTCTCCCTTTTCACTCTACTCTCGCAACTCTCTTCACACCAGTATTGCCATCCTTCTCTTATCCTTTCCCCCAACACCCCCTGTATCTTGTTCTCCCTTTTCACTCTACTCTCGCAACTCTCTTCACACCAGTATTGCCATCCTTCTCTTACCCTTTCCCCCAACACCCCCTGTATCTTGTTCTCCCTTTTCACTCTACTCTCGCAACTCTCTTCACACCAGTATTGCCATCCTTCTCTTATCCTTTCCCCCAACACCCCCTGTATCTTGTTCTCCCTTTTCACTCTACTCTCGCAACTCTCTTTACACCAGTATTTCCGTCCTTCTCTTATCCTTTCCCCCAGCACCCCCTGTATCTTGTTCTCCCTTTTCATTCTACTCTCGCAACTCTCTTCACACCAGTGTTTCCATCCTTTCTCTTACCCTTTCTCTGACAACCCCTGTAACCGGTTCCTCTTTCTCTTCGCTCCTCTCTCATGCAATCTTTTATTCTCCTCTTATGTAGCCTCCTGTGCACTTGTGGTAGTATTGCCTTTGCTCGCGGTGAATCGATTAAAAAAATAATAATAATAAATTGCCTATTCGAAAATGAATTCCGTATGAATGAAATCAACTGATATCCGTCTAAGCCCAGCTAAGAAAAAAATATGCAAACATCGAGTTATGATTGCGTTTCCAGCAAAACCTTTATTTTCGCAAAACGTTCGGTAATCAACATGGTTGTGTTAATTGCAGCAGGAATAATATTTAGAGTCACATAATCTTCAGTTCCCATTAAAAATTCATTATTACTTTAGCATCGAATAACGACACAATTACATACAATCTTTATTTTTCAAAGGTAGTAAATGGCCATTAGTACACTAGGCTGTTTGTAACTGTTATATATATATATATATATATAAGAATTAGTACTTGCAAAAGATCACGTGATAAAACGTAAAAAAACAATGGTTTCTCTTTTAGAGGACGAGTCTAGAAAAACATGATATAGATTCGATTTCGTTTATTTTAAATTTCTAAGAATACAGTGACAACATTTTTTTTTTAAATCTACCATCCGCCCGTGTATTGAATACTGCTGCCACATCTGGTCGGATGCCCCTGCTATTCACCTCGAGGTTCTTGACAAAATCCAAAGGATAACCTGTAATGTGATCGATACCGACTTGGCAGCTCGGATGCAGTCGCTTTCTCACCAGCGTGATGTGGCTTCCGTGTGTCTCTTTTACAAATATTTTCACGGCTTCTGTTCCAATGAATTCGGCTCACTGGTGCTCCCTAGGTATGAATTTACTCGAGATACTAGATTGGCAACTAGGTCCCACCCTTTTACAGTGAAACCGATAAAATGTAACCGCAATTTCTACTCTAACAGCATCACAATCTCCATGAATTTAAATGTAAGGTCAATAGTCATCTCCTATCTCACTGACCCGCATCTTTTCTCTCAAGCTCTTTTCTCCATCTACTCCACCCCCATCCTCGGTATTCTCATTCGTCTATTACCCTCCTCCTGACATTTCCTATAACCTACCCCTTTTTCTCAACACTTTCCCCTATGTAACCCCCTGCGCAACAGTGGCAGTAAAACGGCCTTACTTGGGGTAAAATGATTTAAAAAAACATCCTATTTATATAACTAATAAGCAGTCGTTTTATACTACAGGTATAGGATGTGCGTTGTGGTGCATTGGATATCGGCTCGGAACGAGTTCGAATTCCAGCTGAATTCATTGCATTCACTTACGCGCAAATACCCTTAGGAAAGGTATTAATTCGCCTATTCCTTCCAGTTATGGGTTAAATAACAGGACAGATTGGGTTCTATAGCCTTGGTCGGCAACCAGTCTACCGCAGAAAGCAATGGCAACCTTCTGTGGGATAATCTTCTGTCCAGTCAGTCATGTCTCTGTCGAGACATGATCGCCCAAGCGTGTATCACGTATGGCACTCAACTGACTGAATGAACATAATAGGTGCAAACATAAGTAAAGCTTTTACTGGGAATAAAGTAGGGCATCGGTTTTCTATTGTTGTTAAGTAATAAACTGATCCCCCACTTATTATTAATACAATCCGTCTCTTCTCCCTTCAGCTATAGTTTAAATAGCAGGATAGAAAATCTTCTGCCCAGTCAGTCATGTCTCTATCGAGACATGATCGCCCAAGCGTGTATCACGTATGGCACTCAACTGATTGATAGGATGAATTCATGAAAATTTTCTATATTTTTTTTTTGTCTCTCCTTAGTTAATGATATCTTTATACGCGGAAATATACGGTATATACGTTAAAAGTAGTCGTTACGACGATAATAGCCGAAGAAGAATACATCATTTAAAATACGTTGGAATAAAAAGTAACTTAATTGAATTAATCAATTCATCAAAATAAAACTATAAAATAATAACAATAGGCAATGGTAATATTTGATTTTGTCTATTTTGTATCCTTATAGCATCATGCTGTCTATTTCGAGACCAATGAGATGAACATTTATTCTAAAAACCAATTCTACAGAATCACCCTGTGACGGTTAGGTTTCGATTCAAAACGAGGATCTATGAATCTGTCCAAGATAATTTTCTTAAGTTTTATTTTATTTCGTTGCATTCCACCCTAAATTTATGTGCCCTGAAGAATACGGAATATGAAATAAATTATTCTGATTTTCATTTTGTCGAACACTCTTATTCATTTGAACTCTCAGTAATTGTGTCGGATATTTCTGCCATTCGCAGTTAATAGGCTGATTTTAGAAATTCCTTCTTTTTTTTTTCATATTCTTTTGTTTACTTATTCTGTTTTCTTTATCTTCAGACCTGCACAGTTACGGCTCGCAGGACTACCAATTGTGGCTTGCTAAGCATTTTCAAAAGGGGTGCAGAACTAATTTCAATTCGGAATTAATTTAAAGTTGAAATTAGTTCGGTAACCCTTTCAAAATAGTGCATTTTTGTATTCATCTGAATAAATTCGGCGACTGAAAAAATAAAAAAATTTATTCAACCAATTTTGAGTTCTAAAAAATCTTTTAAAATTATATTTTTTTATAATCACATCGCCCCAAGCAAGGCATTTTACTGCCACTGTTGCGCAGGGGTTACACATGAGGAAAGTTATGAGAAATAGTGACAGGTTATAGGGGGTGTCAGGAAGTGCGTAAGAGAAGGATGAGAATACTGATGAGAGTGAAGTGGACGGAGAAAGGAGTATGAGAGAGACGATGCAGATCAGTGAGATAGGAGATGACTATTGACTTTACATTTAAATTCTTGGAGATTGTAGTTGTTGGGAAAAGCAAGTAAATGGAAGGGAATTCCACAGGCGGGAATTGCAAGAAAATAAGCTGCTGGAGTAGAATTTGCGTTTACAATTTATTGGTTTCACAGTAAAAGGGTGGGATCTAGTTGCTAATCTTTTGGCTCGAGTAAATTTATATATAGGAGGCACCAGTGAGCTAAGTTCATCGGAGCAGAAACCCTGAATGTATTTGTAGAAGAGACATAGGGAGGCCATATTGTGCCGGTGAGGAAGTGACTGTATCTGAGCTGCCAAGTCGGAATCGCCCACATTACAGATTCTCTGTTGGATTTTGTCAAGGACCCCTAGGTGGATAGCAGTAGCATCCGACCAGATATGGCAGCAATATTCAATGCACGGGCGGATACCAAGTCGGGATCGATCCCATTACAGACTCGACGGTGGATTGTGTCAATGACCCCTAGGTGGATAGCAGGAGCATCCGACCAGATATGGCAGCAATATTCAATGCACGGGCGGATACCAAGTCGGGATCGATCCCATTACAGACTCGACGGTGGATTGTGTCAATGACCCCTAGGTGGATAGCAGGAGCATCCGACCAGGTATGGCAGCAATATTCAATGCACGGGCGGATACCAAGTCGGGATCGATCCCATTACAGACTCGACGGTGGATTGTGTCAATGACCCCTAGGTGGATAGCAGGAGCATCCGACCAGGTATGGCAGCAGTATTCAATGCTTAAAAATCTAAAAGAAGGTAGAACTATTTTGATTAATTTCTACCTTTTTTTTTAACAAGCATTAGTGCATATGTTCCATTTTTTTTCTTTTTTTCAGTCAGGAATTTGCTCTAAACATTTACTCTTGTGATCCGCTGACTAATTTTGTGTGAACACTGTGCCCCTTCGCATTTTATAATTGTGCAGGCCTATTTAAAGCAGTTATTGTTGGTGGCTTTTCGGATAAATGATCTTTGCAGGTTGAATGTTGACTGTAATCAAAATCTCATATTTTCTCTAATTTTCTTCTCATATCTCTGCTGATATTTCTGCTTGAAATATCAACAAGGACAACAAAAGCCAATCCGAGAAAACATTACAACATACCGTCAACAAAAATGGATGCAAACCGATCAAACCCGTAAAAGACCAATTTGCAAATGAAGAACTTTCTGAAATAGTTACAAACTGACCCAGGTTCACCAAGACCCACCTTTTAAGAATTGTTAAGACCCACCCACCTGGTACAACCCTTGTTGTCACTATAGCTGATTGCGAAACGTCTCTTTCATCTCCAGTGCCTGACCGCTATCATTGAGAGGATAGTAAATTAAGCGTACAAACTATTACAACTTTAGTGAGTTTGATTCTTACCGGGTGCGTTAAATTTGTGGCCTTCCGTCAGATTTGGACATTACAGGTGCACCTCACTGTACTTAGAACAATCAAAGAAAAGCTAAGATTTACTAGTTTGGATAAATTCCTAGTTTGATTGTTCTCAATTTGACACTAACTGGGTGTCACTTGCGACTGCATCATCAGCTACGTGCCATACGTGATGAATAACTGGACAGAAGATTTTCTCGCAGTAAGTTGCCATTACTTTCTGCGGTAGGTGGTTACCAACCAAGTCTGTAGAACCCAATCTGTTCTGTTATTTAACCCATAACTGGAGGGAAGAGATAGATTAATACCTTTCCCAAGAGTATTTGCACGTAAGTGAATGCAACGAATTCAACTGAAATTCGGAACTCAGCTCTCCGAATTTAAAAATTGTAAACATTTACCACCTTGCCATGGAGTCAGATTTAGCAAGCTTGCCTTACAGATGATTATCCTGTAATACATTTTATACTTTCTCGATGCTCCGTATTTATGTCTTGTGTCAGACTAAAATTAATAAATATTGTTACTTTCATAATAATTAATGATTTATTTTTACTTGCTTTTTTTTTATCCAATAGCAGATAACATCAGTTGGCGCTATTAAAAAAAAACTTCTTAAACAATTTAATGCCATGTTCCTTCGGGTAGTAGACGGTTATCACGTTCCATAAATTTATTTTCTCTATTATCTTGCAATTGCCATGATTTATTGGGAAAAATAATAAAGTGGTTTCTTTTTGCATTCTTCCCATGTTTTGAACATGGAGTTGTCCTTCTCCTTAGACTAGCTGCTACCCAAAGCAAGAGAATCCAGTCTACACATAAACAGTGGTGGGAAGAAATGGGTTCAGGCCTTTTTCAAGATCGTTAGTGGGAAATTGAACGCAACAGCCTAGGCTGGGATTTCAACTCAACTCAATGATTTCATTTTGTGCTGATATCTGCTCCACAATGTGCACACCCTTAAACAAAAACTCATTACGAAACAAGAAGTATACTTCTGAATACACTCAGTATAAAAAGTTGTTGCAAAATTTCCTAGCGGTGGTGTTTTATGGAACTCTGAAAGTGGTGGGGGCACTTAGGGACCAATATTTTTCTGAGGGTGGGGAACTCTAACAGTGTCTTCATTTTCATACGAGACCACTATCGTATATATAACTTAGGAACGAGGGGCACCTCGAGGTTGTGCAATAGTTAGCAAGCTTGTCTCGCTAGAATTATTGCAATTTAGTAGTGAGTTCAATCCTCACTGGGTGACCCATACTTTTGGCCTTGTGCCACACCTAAGTTGCGCTTAGAAAATCACCATAATTTAGGAATGAGTTTGAGTATATGTTACTTCATTAAATTAAACGGAATAACTTTTCATTTCTGATAGTGAAGTTCTAACCTATTCTTGCCCTCTTTCTCACTCTGAAGCTGTTGGAACAGAATAGAGTTTAATTTAGAAACAAAATCAAAGGTTTAATACTATACGTTCTGAAGAAGGAAAAGTGCTGAAGAAAAAATCTTATCAAAATCAGACACTGATCAGTTTCATAAATTTTTGAAGCTTATAAAAGTGGGGGAGGGCAACCGAGGAGTCAGCCAAAATGCTGGGGGTGGGGTTGCCGTGACCGTCGCTATAACAAGAAGCCCCTCTCGCTACCCGCCATGTTTGTTGTGACGTCAGCAAGCGTAGTCAATTGAGACGCCATAATACGTTCAGAAGCTCGTTCTATGATCACGTTGTTTTTCACTTCACGAATAAGTTTCACTTGTTATTATAGCGAAGGTTACGATTTTGCTCCCTTCTGTCTCTTCCTCCCCCCCTCACTTCATAACATTGCCACTGGTTCTTAACATAATTTTACAAATGAATATTAGAAAGTAGCACGGATATCAGGTATTGTCAAGAGTGGTCAAGAATAACTTTATATATAACAACACATAAATAAATAGGTTCTTTCACAGCAAAAATATTTTTGCCCACATTGAAAGTAGTTGCTACCGAAAAAAACCTTTTAATGTACAAAGCTAAACAAATGATTTGCTTGAAAGTGTTTCTGGGTACATCATATTATCGTTTCTCACATTCAACCCTAGAATATTCAACATTCTGCTGACAGAAAGCAGTGAGGAGTTTAAACTGGAAGCAATCGATCTGAGATGCTTTAGACATTTTCTCGGCTCTCTGTTGCTTGTGCAATCACTCAGCAGTAGCAAGACATTTAGAAAAGTTGGGAAACATTTTGCAGGCAGATAGATAACAAAAAATATCACATCGCTTCGGTTGATCTCTTCTTTCATATTTAGTGTCCTTCAAAATTTAAGCGATCGTGACTCTCTTCATCTTCTCCTTTCTCTATTTTACTACATATTTTTTTGTCTTTGTCGTTAATTGTTCTGCCATCCATTTACATAAACTCATTGGGTTACTCGCTGTTTACCCAGTTTCCCTTGTTTTCAGTCTGCCTTTTGTGTATTGGATTCTCTAAGGAATATTTGTTTATATGTTCCAGAAGATCCGTCTGTTTGTTTATAGTGGTTAACATTTAGTTTCTTTATAATTCATGTTTTCTTTAACACTTCATCGCTGATCGTGTTTTCTCCATATTATTCACAGTTATATTGCTTCAAGGTTTTTCTTTATCTGTGAAGAGATTTGCTCCGCATTCACTCTCAAAACAAGAGTTTGAGTTTTGTTTCACTGCATATCAATCTCTGTGGGTTATTTAATGCCAAAAAAAGTGGAATTTTAAGATATTTTTAATGTTTGGTTATCGTGAGAAGGACGATTTAGTCAGATTTTAATAAAAAAAATTGTTTTTATTATTTTTTATTTTAGAAAACTGAAAATGTCTGCTAGTTTTGTATTCAAAAAATGTTTTGTCGAGAATATTTTTTTTAGTTAATTCCTTTCCTAGATAGACTAATTGGAGTAGATAGACTAAACTATCGCCCGGTTCACACTCCACCCCCGTCTATTGAACAGGTGTAGAGGCTCATCCCTTGTTCCCTGTTTAAGATGTGGTTTCCGGCTTTCTCTTTTCCAATCTCTTCACTCTTACGTAGCCCCCTGCACATCAGTGGCGTTACCGCCTTGCTCGGGGTGATATGATTAAAAAAAAACACTTCGCAAAATGAAATTGTCTTTCTTTACATTTGTTTATATTAGGATACGAAACCAAAACAGATAGGATTTTACGAAAAATCGTGAAATTATTTGTTTATAAAGCTTAAATGGAGCTTTATTTAACTGTAAATTCGTTTATGGTCGAGCAGTCTAAGGCACGTCGGATCAATTGACGTTTCCTCTAGACCTAGGAGACGCACGCTCGAATTATGTTTAATTATTAAAAAAACAGTATCTACTCAAATACGAGTATCCATCAAAAATAATGTTTAAACAAATAAATTAAATATATATAGTGTATTAAAGCAATAACGCCTCTTCTATGCACGTTTCATGAAAAATGACAGACCAAGGTGTGTATTTTATTTATCCAAGTGCTTTTGGCTATACTTTTTGCTATTATTAAGGACGAATTTTAAAAGTAACAAAACTCATCCTTGATAATTGCTAAAAGTACAGCCGAAAACACTTGGATAAATGCATTCAGACAATGTTTATATAATTTATTTACTGAAAAGAAAAACAAATAAGATAACACAAAAAAATTATATAAAATATTCAACCACAGCACCTTGTTTGTAATTTTTAACGAAACTTGCATATATATATATATATATATAATTTAAACTTATTTATAAATGGAACTTTATCTCTCTGTGTGTGTCTGTGTGTGTGTCCGTTACCTATAGACCCAGAAACGGCTGAACCAATTTTCTTGAAAATTTACACAGTTGTACTATAAGCGTCTGCGAGTGTTCTTAGCTAGGTCTTGTGTCGAGGTATCCCCGATAAATATCGAAAATCGATAATCAAAAACAAATCGGGTTATAGAAGGAGTGGTCCGATTTTAATCAAATTTGATACACTCAGAGACAAAGACATAAGAAACGATATTCAGAAGTTTCAAGGTTGCAGTTCTTACAATAGTGCAGAAAATCGATAATATATATATAAAAGGCAAGATGTTTGTGTGTGTGTCTGTTTATCTGCCTGTATGTCTGTATTTTTTCAGCCCTTTTATTTTAGTTTTTGTTTCGGGTTTGGCTCTAAGTAGGTATAATTGTAGTTCTTAGTCTCAGCCATGATACCATTTACTCAGAGGACTTATTTAGCCTTTAAAATTCAGTTTACAACGAAAAAAACTTATTTGATATCGATACCAGGAAATCAAAATTTGACTTACATCCATTCATTTTATTTTATTTTTTTTTTCAGTCTACGGTTTCGCTTTAACTGGAAACAGTTATTGCTTTTTATTCTTTCATGCCAACGTCTAAAGTGTCTGACCTCCAGGACCATGGATTAGTTTTAAAGCTTTCATTACAGCCGAGCAACGCCGGGCTATGCATATATATATATATATATATTTTACGTATGCTATGTTTGTAGGTTAAAGTGCCCAATACCCGGGAAATAGCGGGTGGTAAATATAAAAGTGGACATTGACGTCCACACACAGTCTATCTTTATGTCTTACACGGGAAAAATGGTTGGCTCCCTGTCAGTCAGTTAAATGCCATATGTGATACACGCTTGGGCGATCATGTCTCGAAATAGACATGACTGACTCGGCAGTAGTTTGCCATTGCTTTCTGCGGTAGTCTGGTTGCCGACCAAGCTACAGAACCCACAATTTTGAGGGAAGAGACTGATTAATACCTTTCCCAAGGGTATTTGAATGCAAGGAATACGACTGGAATTCGAACTCGGCTTCCCGATTTCTCGTTCCGAGCCGATATCTACTGCACCACGACGCACATCCGTCTGTGGCTCACTGTACCTGACTCTCCCTGCCGTTCTCTGTTTTGACGAGACCATGATCCAGCAAAAACCTTATTGCTGCCACATCTGGGCCGAATCTGCTCAATCCTTACTTTCCAGTCTCGACCGAGTTCAAATGCTTATGAATGGTTGTTTCTCACCCTTACAACCTCTTTCTCTCAAGACAAAACGTTGCTCACCTCTCGATACGCTATCACTATTTTTATGGTATTTATTCAAGCGAACTACATTTTTCACTTCCACCATTCAAGACCTTAATGGCGAGGACCCGCCATACCATGTACACTGAGTCGGCTCATTCCTTTCATATTCCATTAGTGAGGCGTAAACACGTCACACGAAAATTTTTTTTTTCTAAATTTTGTCATACTTCCTTCTGAAAATTATTCTTGATAAATTAATTATTCTTTTTTTTAATCATATCCCCCCGAGCAAGGAGGTAACGCCACTGATGCGCAGGGGGCTACGTAAGAGTGAAAAGATTGGAAAAGAGAAAGCCGGAAACTACATCCTAAAGAGGGAACAAGGGATGGGCCACTTCACCTGTTCAATAGACGTGGGTGGAGTGTGAACCGGGCGATAGTTCAGTCTATCTACTCCAATCATTTCAGGAACTTCATCAAATATAATTGCCGAGATTTATTCAGAAAAAAAAATTTGTAAACAGAAAAAGTATTATTGAAAAAAATACTAGGAAAAAAAATTTTGTAATCAAAATTGGTTTTTGTTTTCTGGGTAAATTTTTTTGATCCTCGAAGGCCTTTACCCCTTTAAATTTTCCCCAAACATCCTTAATTCCGTGCAAATGTATATGCTGAACTCAAATCGGTAATTTTTTATTGAAGAAACCTACCTTTTTTTCATGATATCGGCCAGAATTTTATCGGACTATATCTTATCCCTTACTACTGTTTTCATATCTGATTCACCGCTGAATGAATTGAGGCGTAGGATACTTATTTTGGCCGATTTACTCCCGTTGAACAAGTACTCCGTTTCTTCGTTTTCGGAACTCATTTTCCGCGTACTAATTGGAAAACGGAAGTAAAAAGACCGAACAAAACGTAAAACTACGCGGGAATTCAGTCTGCAGTGAATAACATATTTGAACCGTGGTTACGGGGTGAGATAAAGAGCGACAAGGAGTTCCATATTTTTCTGCTCGATAAAATATTAAAATAAAGTAGGTTTCTTCAATAAAAAATTACCGATTTGAGTTCAGCATATACATTTGCACGGAAATAAGGATTATTTGGAAAGATTTGAAGGGGTAAAGGCCTTCGGGGAACAAAACAAAAATTTACCGTTTTCTGTTTTATATACAAAAATTTAACCATTTTCGTCGAATTCTTCAATTTTTTTTTTTTTTTGCGGTGATTCTGAAATAAAACAACTGAAAGAAGCATTTTCCTCAAAACTGGAGATATTTTTGCAAAAAATTGCTCGCGCGTGTGTGTGTGTATATGTATATGCATTGTACGTATGTTTTCATTATCAAATATTATATTTCCTCTTTAATAGAATTTTAAGTAGAGGCATAAAATCGTGCAACACCTGCGTCCTATTTGCATTCAAAGTAAAAAGATTATTGAGTGATTGTCGTCTAGCGAAGATTGTATTTTATCTTCAAAGCTTTCCTCCTTGTTCACTACAGAAACGTTAACAACGTGGAATCATTGTACAATATGTCTTCTTTTTTATTATCATTTTTATTTTCAAGACTGATAGCCTTACAAAAGGGAATACTTTAGTTCCTTTATTGCCCCACTAATGGGTGTTTTTCATTCTTTGTATACAAAGGTTAAAGATATATGAACGCGAATCCGGAATAATTTTTTCCACTTCCGAGAAAGAACATAGGAAGTGTGTTTGTCATCAGATATTGTTTCGAGTATAAATCTTAGGCCTGGCTTGTCAACCTATTTCTGACTACAAAGCCCACTACCCCACCGGAAATCGCTTACTTTTCAATTTGTCACCGAAGACCAAACAACTCCACCCACGATCGTGAGGAATTTTTAATCTTCTTGGCATAATTGCTGGTTGCCTACTAATTTTAGTGTTAACTTAAAAGTTAGAGATAGCTGGCGTTTAGTGTGTGGGATGAAAGAAAGATATGTAGGCGTTTGACCTAAATGTACTCAACACAAAAAGCATACAAAAAAAAAAAAACGGAATTTTAAATAGATTAGGTTAGGTTAACGCTTCTTACTGACCAGTTTAAAATATTTAACAAGATTTTTAATGTTTGAGAAATTATGTGAAAAATGAGATGCCATTACAGAGAAAGCATTTAATTAGTTTTGATTTTTATGGTGTTTTTTTAAGAACATCTAAAATTAGTTACCTCTAAAAAAAAAATTTTTTTTTAAAGTAGTAATTTTTTTTGTTCCCCGGAGACCTTTACCCCTTCAAATCTTTCCCAAACATCCTTAATTCCGTGCAGATGTATATGTTGAACTCAAATCGATAATTGTTTATTGAAGAAACCTACCTTGTTTCATTATATCGGCCAGAAATAAATCGGACTATATCTCTCTCACCCGTTGTCACATCTGATTCACCGCTGAATGACATGATGCGTCGGATACTTATTTCGGCCGATTGAGCAATTACTCCGCGATTTGTTTGGTTTCGGAACTCATTTTCCGCGTACTAATTGAAAAACGGAAGTAAAAAGACCGAAAAATCGTAAAACTACGCGGTAATTCAGTCTGCAGTGAATAACATTTTTGAACCGTGGTTACGGGGTGAGATAAACAGCGACAAGAAGTTCCATATTGTTCTGCTCGATAAAATGGAAAAAGGTAGGTTTTCTTCAATAAACAATTACCGATTTGACTTCAGCATATACATTTGCACGGAAATAGGGATGTTTTGGAAAGATTTGAAGGGGTAAAGGACTTCGGGGAACAAAACAAAAATTTACCATAAAAGTAAGTGGTTTAGGTAGCTCCACTCATTTTCGATACCTCAATTTAAATTTAATTTTTAAAAATAAAAAAAGTTTTCTTGAAGCTTAATTAAAAGCCAGGAGATTAAATTTACTAATTACAGTAAGCAAAATACCCTGATTTCAAATTGAAATTGTATTGATCGGAATCAAAACTTTTGTAGATTAAAAAAAAGTTTTTAAAATTTCAAATCTTCCGCCATTTTTCATCGATTGTAAACAGAAGCCGTTTTAAAAGTTTTAACAAGTCTTATAAAAATAAAATACACCTCGCTGGCACATTATTTTATTCAAATTACCGACTTTAAACTTACCTTAAGTTGGCTTGAAACAAGAATTATTTACTTACTTCCTGAAATATTTAAAAAGAAGCGTTTCTCAATTACAGTATCCTTGTTATCGCATCTGTCAATACTTGTCAAGGAGGCGTTAATGATATGATTTACAGTAGCCAGCCAAAAATGCTTAGTATGGAAGACAAATTTGGTATAAATCTTATTAATACAAATCGTTTTTTGTTTTATTTGTAACTTTGTTAAAATGAAAAATTTAACACAATTTTCAGCAATTATCCAATATCTTATGGAATTTTTGTTAGTTTAGTTTTGTAGGCTTACATTTGAAGATGTTTATGAAAAATAAAAATTAAAATAATATAAAACTTTCTTTTAAAAAAAATTTCAAATTAATAACAGAATGAAAATAACGGCAGAGGTAATACAATAATTTATGAAATTTTATGTCATTTATTAATTTTTATTTTTAATATCTATTTTTCATATTCTTTTAAGGTTTAAAATTCAATAAAAATGAAAAATCTTGAAACATTGTAGACTTAATTCACATACATTAATTTTGATTTTTTTTCAATAGAAAAATATTTTACTGAATTTTAATTTTTTTTTTTAATCGCTAACAACGTTCAGATTGATAAATCGATCAACACAATTCTCTTTATTAAAAATATTAAAAAATACTTTCTGAAACTTTATTTGAGGAATATTAACTAATTTCAAGTTAAATTAAACTGAATTAAAACAAATATTACTTTTAGTTTAAATTATCGCGTAAAGCATTTTTTAATCTTGATAGTTTCAGTAAAAACCTGACAATTATTTTATTTTTAAAAGAATGTCCGTATCGATCGATCTAATTTTTTTTTTTTTTATAGCCAAAAAAGGACTTTTTAATTTCTCCACTAATGTATGGCCATACGTTGATAAAAGAACAATAACATCTTTAACCAAAAATTTCAAATGTTCTCAAAAGGATTAAAAATTATAATTCAATAATAAAATTCCTTCGGTTTTTTTAATAGAATAAAAATTTTGACAAATTTTTTTTTTTGGGGGGGGGGGGGGCATTTTTAAAAATTATGGATCCTCATTTTTTAGTGAATCTCCAAAAAGTAACTACAAAAAAGCAACAGATTAGTATTTTCGGTTTTATAAACCATTATTCCAAAGCTTTTATGTAGAATTAAAAAAAAAATGAATGATGAGGTGGGGGGCAAAAGGTGCAATGTGACGCTCGTTCGCCGGCAGGCCAGTTGTTTTTCTTTCTTTCTTTCTTTCTTTCTTTGGTCGCCTCAAGGAAATGGATTTCAGTCAGATAAGTGCCATACGTGATACACGCTTGGGCAGAAGATTATCCCGCAGTAAGTTACCATTGCTTTCTGCAGTAGACTGGTTGCCGACCAAGGCTATAGAAACCAATCTGTCCTGTTATTTAACCCATAACTGGAGGGAAGAGACGGATTAATACCTTTCCCAAGGGTATTTGCGCATAAGAGAAAGCAAGGAATTCAACTGGAATTCGAACTCGGCTCTCCGATTTCTCGTTCCAAGCCGATATCCACTGCTCCACAAAGCACATCCTAAATGAATTTCAGGCTTCCTTTTCTCGGTCCGTTACACAGGGCAGTTGTGAAACAGACATCAACTAAGCCGCCTTCCTTCCTCTTTGTCAGTCTGGCTGTCAATCCGTAACTTCGACACACACAATCCACCGAAAACATCTGCTCTCCACAGCAGCGGCTGGCACCCGCTTTTTATATAATTCCAAGACGGCCAAAATTTGCATGTGTTCAAATATCGTCTCGTTTTGGACGAGATAGGCACGCATCAATTGTGTCTTCAATAGCGGTCATCTTTCTTTTTTGCGATTATCTTGCAGGCAAGACTCGTTCGCGCTCGTTTTGAATTCCGAGGTAAGTCATGTCTTTCGTTACATTATGTAAAATAATTATTATTATTCGTGCAGTGGATATCAACTCGGAACGAGAAATCGGAGAGCTGAGTTCGAATTCCAGTTGAAGTCGTTGCATTCCCTTTACTCGCAAATACTCTTGAGAAAAGTATTAATCTATCGTTTCTACCACCAGCGATGAGTTAAACAACAGGATATATTGGATTCTAGAGCCTTGGTTAGCAACCATTCTACCGCAGAAAGTAATGGTAACTTACTTCGGAAAGTATTCTGTTCAGTTCGTCATGTCTTAAAAGTAAACCAGCTACACACTCACACACACACACAAACAAAACATTAAACCCCTCAATATCTCTTTCCCGGACGTCTGTGGTATTCGTAACAAATTCTGCAGCGTGAAATTCTTCCTCCACGAAAACTCCCCTGACATTCTAGCTCTCTGTGAAATTAACCTTGACCCTTCAATCCCTTCCTTTGATTTCTATATATCTGGTTACCTTCCCCTCTTTAAGGAGGACTTCAAGGTCTATATGTATAGCCTTGGCGTTTATGTCAGAGAACATCTCCAACTAGCGAGGATCATTTCTCTTGAATCTCCAGACCATTCTTACGTGTGACTCCTTCTCTCTAGACTTAACTATCGCCCGGTTCACACTCCACCCACGTCTATTGAACAGGTGAAGAGGCTCATCCCTTGTTTCCTGTTTAGGATGTGGTTCCCGACTTTCTTTTTTTCCTATCATTCTACTCTTAAGTAGCCCCATGCGCATCAGTGGCGTCACCGCCTTGCTTGGGGTGATATGATTAAAAAAAAGAACTAATCTCGGTTAGCTATCTTCTTTCTCTACCGAACCCCTTCTCTACTGACTGTCCCGTGCTAGACAGCATCTCAGACAATATAGACATGACCATTCTTTCTCACCCGTTATCTAATATTCAGTGACTTTAATGCCCACTATGCCAAGTGGCTGGAAAACTCTGTCATAGATTCTGCTAGTGTCCATACCATGAACTTTTCAACCACTCAATCTTTCACGCAACTAGTAAATTTCCCAACGCCTTTCCCTAATAAACCTGATGGACTCGTCTCACTGCTAGATCTCTGTTTCACTTCTATCCCCGACTCTTGCCATGCTATGCTTGCCAACTCTGATCATACCTTAGTTTCCGTTAATATCTCCTTCCACTCCCACTCCTTCCAGCAGAATATCTTACTGCTATAATAAAGAGCGGACTGGAAGCCGTTCCGCGACATCCTTTGTGATGTCACTTAAAACATAGTTGTTAGTCTCCCTGTTGAAAACTGCATCCGGGTTCTCCTCCTGGATGAAAGCCAGCGTCGATGCTTTCATCTTATCCAAAAAGTTCCAACTCAAACCTCATTCTTACCCTTGGTTCTCTCCTGCTTGCTCGGCCACCATTGACCACAGAAACCACCACTTCTGGTTTTACTGAAGAGACTCGCCTGACTATAATAGGCGCTCATTTATCTCTGCTCGCAATGAATGCGAGCGAGTCCTAAATGACGCTAAGCTGTTGTTTACTAATAGAAGGAAGCAGCGTCTATTATCCAGCAAGTTTGACTCTAAGGACTACTGGCAATACTGCAGAAGAGTGTTAAGCATCAACAAACCTTCGATCCCTCCACTACTCAATAATTTCGAGCTTCTCACTTCCTCAGTGTTAGGGAGCTCTCCACATTTGTTCTAACAATGGACTGTTCCTATCACTACATAAAGTGGTAGTGGAAAGACCTCGAGAGTTGCGGTTATGTTGCGTTGTGCATTGCGTTAGAGTTGACTGTTCAGCTTGATACCAAGTCAGTCGAGTATTTCCGGTAGCGAACCGGAAGTGTGCTATACACAGACTCTACGTTTTACTACGATACGTATTACTAAACCCTTGTTCCTGTACTCTACTAACAACTCTGTTGTACATACTATTTTCCGGTAATATATTTCATTTACTTTATTTCCGTTGTCTGTGATGACTTACTCAACTATTTTCTGTTACACACAACATAACACTCAGCAAACAAGGTCAAGTGCTTTGCTCGTAAATTCTCTTACAACTCCACACTTGACTCATCTGAAGTTTCCCACACCCGACTTCTTTCCTAGAACTAAGGCCCAACTGAGTGATATATACATAACCCCCTCTCTGGTCTCTCATAATATTTCCATAAAGCAAGTGGACAAGATGGTATTCCAGTCATTGTTTTTAAAAAATGTGCCCCTGAACTCTCTCCCTCGTCCTCTCCAAACACTATAACTATTGCCTCGTAGCTTTTTTCTTCCCTTTTTGTTGGAAGTCTTCTGTAGTTCCGGTCTTTAAAAACTCTGGAGAGCCCCCCTGACCCTTCTAACTATCGACCTATCAGCTTCTTACCACTTTTTGGCAAAGTGTTTGAGACTATCACCAATGCGGCCCTGGGCATGACGGTAAACTGAATCAGGCAGTAAGGCCTCTGATTGGGAGGTTGTGAGAAGCATAGAACCACCACTTAATTGCTGTTGATCTCAGGTTCATCCTGATCCAAAGTGGTAGCACCTGTTAGGGTTCCAGCTATGGGCAAATAGTTAACCCCCTAAATTGGGGTCAAAACACTATGAAAAGTATAAAAATACGCTTTTATAGAAATATATACATAAAAATAGACTTTTATAGAAAATATACATTTTTGAAGGAAAAAATTATTCCCAGCAAAACATTTTTGAATACAAAACTAGAAAAATTTCAGTTTTCTAAAATAAAAATGTACTAGGCATAACGGTAAACTGCATCTGGCAGCAAGGTCTCTGATTGGGAGTTTGTGAAAAGCATGGAACCACCTCTTAATTGCTGTTGTTCTCAGGTTCACCCTGACCCGGAGTGGTAGTACCTGTTAGGGTCCCAAAAGTTCGCTTCATCGATGACAGAGCTGGGAGCCAGGATAAAAACGGAGCTCTTTGTAAAATTAACAAGGAGTTTATATATATATATATATATATATATATATATATATATATATATATATATTAATCATATTACCCCGAGCAAGGCGGTAACGCCACTGATGTGCAGTAGGCTACATAAGATTGAAGAGATTGGAAAGGAGAAAACAGGAAACAAGAGATGAGCCTCTTCACCTGTTCAATAGACGTGGGTGGTGTTCAGTACAGTATTTGGTTAGAGTTTATCACTCTTGGATGCAGATAACTATAAGTCCAACCCACGTCTTCTACAGGACGTAACACTAAGCTGGTTGGTCTGGCACTAGGCTGAAATCGAGGGTTTCTTTTAAGACAGATAGTCACGGGACAACACGTCTCTCGTGTTAACTCGCTCTGTATCGTTCCAACTCTACGGTACTCAACTCTACTGTTTATAATGATTTTCGGGTGGTTGTGACACACCCCTGAGCACACTTAGCATCCCTAAATTATCAATAAAAGGTCCTATTTTTGGCCACCTGATCAATCTCGTCTCTTTTTTCCTGTGCGAGTGCTTCCAATTATTGTTCGAGGAACGTGGAACGTTCCTTCGTTTTTCCCCCAAATCCACCGGGGCACGTTTTCATTTGTCATCTGAAAATGATCAACCCGTCTCTTTCTCTTCTGTGTAAGTGCCTCTCACTACTGCCTGAAGGTCGTGTTTCAGCTCAATGGTCAAATTTTGGTAATCGTTCTCTTCGCTTTTCCGCTTTCGGTGTGTGTAGTCATTTCGCATCTGTGTTTTTTATCATTTCAATCGCTATAATAAATTATCTGGCTTCGGTGGAAAAGAAAATCATATGTTTTCTCTTAATTATCAGCGTCATAAAATTCTACAAAGTAACAAGAGACTTAATTTCCTGAAATGTTTTGTTTCTCTTTCTTATCGGGGGTGGGGTGGGGAGTGGCTTTCACTAGGGTCATCAAACCCATAATTCCCTGTTGCTTAGATAGATGTCGCTTTTATCAATGGCCCTAAAATTTTTCAATAACGGGGAAACTCATTTTTAGTACAAAATAAGAATTCCGACCGATGCGATAAAATCTTCGACAGCATTCAGAAGTCATAAAAAACGTTATCTATCTCACTTGTGCTGTCTAAACATATCTCTCGCCTAGCTCTAGAGAAGAAAGAAAGAAAAAAATCGATTATTACCACTCTTCCTTCTCTTCTTCTTTTCCTTTCTTTTTAATTTTTTTCGGTACCAAAAATAGTGTTACAACCAAATTTACACACGTAATGAAAAGAGATGAAAGAAAATAGAATAAAGTTCAACAAAGTAATATTTTCATATATTTTACATAACTATTCACTCATCAACAAAGGGAAAATGCAAAAGTATGAATGTAAATATAATTGGAAAAAAGTCACTAACTAAATTTATTAATTAGCAATTGTTTCTGTCTGTATGGATGTGCGAACGAGAAATCGGGGAGCCGAGTTCGAATTCCAGTTGAATTCCTCGCATCCACTTGCGCACAAATACCCTTGGGAAAGATATTAATCCGTCTCTTCCTTCCAGTTATAGGTTAAATAACAGGACAAATTAGTTTCTATAGCCTTGGCTGGCAACCAGTCTATCGCAGAAAGCAATGGTAACCTACTGCGGGATAATCTTCTGCCCAGTCAGTCTCTTTCGAGAGATGATCTCCCAAAGCGTGTATTACGTATGGCACTTAACTGACTGACTGAATATAATAGTTGAAAACATAATTAAGGTTTCTGCTGGGCATAAAAGTGAGGGGGGTCGGTTTTCTATTGTTATGAAGTAATAAACTGATCCCTCACTAATTAATACTTAATAATATAATACATCTCTTCCCCTTCTAGCTATGAGTCAAATAACAGGACAGATTGGATTCTATAGCCTTGGCTGGCAACCAGTCTACCACAGAAAGCAATGGCAGCTTACTTCGGGATAATCTTCTGCCCAGTCAGTCATGTCCCGAAGCGTGTATCACGTATGACACTTAACTGAATTCTGTATGTCGATACGCGCGTGCGTGTGAAAGAGTTCAGTCACTCAGGGGAAATATACTCCCCATTCCAGGTACAAGTTCCGTACTGGTGTTGTCACTGCTGCATGCTCAAAAGAAAGAACGAAATAGAGGCTGAAACAGCAAATATCTTCTTGATATAATAGCGCCATTTAACTACATCTTGGCAACTTGGCAAAGCCAGAGTGAGAGTAAACCAAAGTGCTACATTTTTTTTCAATTTCAAATTCCTTATCATTATTAGTAGTAGTAGTGTACTCACATCGTGAAAAAAGATGGCTATTTTTAGAAAGATTTAATAGTGAGATACAATGAAGACAATATATTGAGATTCAGTAAAGCTAAAATAAAGAATTCACTACTAAAATAGGGACCAATATACTATTGAATTAATCCGTTACCTTTATATTTCTTCGAACTTTCAATGGCATCTATAATTCACTGATTACTCCTGGTATTAGATAAATCGCTTTTGGCTCCAAATCTTTTTATGATAAAAACTAGCGGTATAGCCTGGCGTTGCTCGGGTGTAACGAAAGCTTTAAAACTAATCCATGGTCCTGGAGATCAGACTCTTTGGAAGTTGGCACGAAAGACTAAAAAGCAATAGTTGTTTCCAGTTAAAGCGAAACCTTAGACTGAAAAAAAAAATGAATGAATTTAAGTAAAATTTTGATTTCCTGGTATCGATATCAAATAAGTTTTTTTCGTCGTAAACTGAATTTTGATGGTTAAATAAATCCTCTAAAATGGTGTCATGGCTGAGACTAAAAACTACAATTATACCTACTTAGAGCCAAACCTGAAGCAAAAACTAAAATAAACGGGCTGAAAAAAATATAGACAAACAGGCAGATAAACAGATACACACACACAAACATCTTGCCTTTTATATATATATATATATAATCGATTTTCTACACTATTGTAAGAACTGCAACCTTGAAACTTCTGAATATCGTTTCTTATGTCTTTGTCTATGAGTGTATCAAATTTGATTAAAATCGGACCACTCCTTCTATAACCCGATTTTTTCGATTATCGATTTTCGATATTTATCAGGGGTACCTCGACACAAAATCTAGCTAAGAACACTCGCAGATGCTTATAGTACAAATGTGTAAATTTTCAAGAAAATCAGTTCAGCCGTTTCGGAGTCTCTAGGTAACGGACACACACACACACACACAAAGTTCCATTTATAAATAAGTCTAGATTATATATTGTTTTATATAATAAAATTGAAATATATCTCAGAAGAAAAAGATTAGTAACAGTATAACAAAGCCTATTTGAAGACCAAGTTTAAGCAAAACGATCACTTACTAGAAAAAAAAAGGTTCTGAATGTCTCACATGAAAGGCTTGAGCAAATAAGACTGACATCCCTAGGCGTAAAAAATATAATCGAATGCAAATCGTTCTCTCTCTCTCTCTTTAATAATGTTTTAATTTTTTTCATATTCTTTCCCATTCAGTTATCCTTTGTAACTTAGTGGCTATGTTAATTTACTTGTGATGATTAAAATACAATATATATATATATATCTTCACCAGTCAATTACCGATATATCTGTTGGAATTAATTTAATGTTGGGGTATAAAAACATCAAGATTAATTTTTTTTTAAATTTAGTTTTACCCGAAATAAATAATTTTCTTTTTTTGAATGAAATATTTTCGAAATTGTTACTCGTTTTTGTTTTTCGATTTCAGTCGAGATCATAGTCCACACTGCAGAAGATAAACATCAACAAATATGAAAATAACACTGACATCTCATTTTAACAGATATATTTACCAAAATTACATAAAAATATTTTGAAATATTAAAGAGTAAATTTATTCAATGAAATTGCCACTGGCTTCAATTACAGCCTCCAGTCAACTTTGGAATCTCCTGCATCTCTTCTGGACAGTCTCCTTGTTTAAGTTGGTGAATGCTGCCATAATCCTTGAATTCAGTTAATCTTTAGTGTCACAAAGAGTTTTGTTGGTCTCTCGCTCAACTGTGCCCTACACTTAATAATGAAGGGGGTTGTAGTCTGGATAGTTCGGTGGCCAGATGTAAGGGGTGATGTGGTGGCAGAAATTGTCTGATAGTCATGACTGGGTTCTCCTGCTTGCGTGGCATGGTGCAGAGTCCTGTTACATGACATGGTTTTCCAGCGGCCACACTCTTAGCCCAGAGTAGCACTATCTCTTCAAGGTACTTGTTGTTGGCCTCTTTGTTGAGTCCGGGGCATTGTGGGAAGAAGAATGAAGGCATAACGTCGCTATCACTAGTAATGACTCAAAACACCTTCGTAATCAGCATTAGACTCACCCAACACTTTTCAAATCCACTGTCCTCATATTGACACCCAAACACTCTGAAATGATTGTATTAAAGCTCCCAGCGCGAATGCCAAGCAGTACAGCATGTCGTTTCTAGATTTCTGGCAGAATGAATTGCGTCATAGTACTCTTTTTCTCGCCGACGCTGTCAAACTACCCTGTGCAATCGACACAATCAAAAACAAACAACGCGCATGCGCGAAATTAAAAATATAAAATGGCGATAATTTACTCATCGCACCCTGTATGTACATCGCCAAAACATAATATTATCCGTTTCTTTACAAGGAAACATTTGGCATTTATTGACCAGTCAGCCATTCCTTGCGTTCACTTACACACAAATACCCTTGGGAAAGGTATTAATCCGTCTCTTCCCGGCCAGTTATGGGTTAAATAATAGGACAGACTGGGTTCTATGGCCTTGCCTGTCAACCAGACAGAAAGCAATAGCAACCTACTGTGGGATAATCTTCTGCGCAGTCAGTCATGTCTCTTTCGAGACATGATCGCCCAAAGCTAGTATCACGTATGAATATAATAGCTGAAAACATAATTAAGGCTTCTGCTGGTCATAAAGTGGGGGATCGGTTTTCTATTGTTATAAAGTAATAAACTGATCCCCCACTAATTAATACTTAATAATATAATACATCTCTCCTCCTTCTAGTTATGAGTAAAATAACAGGACTGATTGGATTCTATAACCTTGGCTGGCAACCAGACTATCGCAGGAAGCAATGAAACCTACTGCGCGATAATCTTCTGCCCAATCAGTTATGTCTCTTTCGAGACATGATCGCCCAAAGCCTGTATCACGTATGCCACTTAACTGACTGACTGAATGTAAGAGTTGGAATGATGATTAAGACTGAAAGTGGGGGATCAGTTTTCTATTGTTATGATGTAATAAACTGATCCTCCACTAATTACTACTTAATAATTGTTCTACTCTTTGTTCTACTAATGGACTATTCCAATCACTACATAAAGTGGCAGTGGAAAGACGTAGGGAGAGCAATCGAGTAACCAGTCGCGATAACAAGTCAGTCGAGTATTTCCGGTAGTGAAGCGGAAGTGTTCTATTCTCAGACTCTGCGTCTTACGACGATACGTGTTACTAAACCCTTGTTCCTGTCTAATACTAACCACTCTGTTGTAAATACTATTTTTCCAGTAATATATTCCATTTACTATATTTCTGTTGTTTGTAATAATTTACTCAATATTTCTGTTACACACAACCTAACAATAATATAACACATCTCTTCTCCTTCTAGCTATGAGTCAAATAACAGGACACATTGGGTTCTATAGCCCTGGCTGGCAACCAGTCTACCACAGAAAGCAATGGCAATCTACTGCGGGATAATCTTCTTACAAGACATGATCGCCCAAAGCGTGTATCACGTATGGCAGTTAACTGACTGACTGACAGCCATTACTACTTGTGCTTAAAACTTATTAAATCTTTCTTTTTAAATAATTTTCAGGTAAACAGGCTTTTCAAGTTCGGTAGTTTTTAATTGCTCTTTCCAGTACTGATGAAAGGTTTCCTTCCTAACATTTTGTTTGAAGTTGTGTGGAATACCAGCACCATGACTGTCATTATATACTCTTCGAAATATTTTAGATATTGCTGCTGTTGGTAGTACTCAAGTGATGTGTTTGCTGTTTTAAATTTTAAAGTTGCCGTTCTCCTCGACTGATTGTCAGCTACAGACAGAGAGCCTAGTATATCCTGCCATTTAACCTACAACTGTAGAGCGGAAGAGATGGCCGGACTCCTTTTCCAAGTTTATTTTACGAAAGTGAAAATAACTAACTCGGTCGCAACTCGAACTCTGTCCACCGTTTTTTCTTGGTAAAATATTTTTAAAAAAGTAGGAGAAAGACGTTTAAGTATGGGACATCAAAATTATGGCTGAAACGGTCACGATCAATAAAGTCTGTAACTGTTTCTGAAGAGGAACGAAGAGAGAGGCGGGAGAGAAGAAGAAGAGAAAAAAAAGCAAGTCTGGACTATTGATGTCATCTGATTATTCAATGACACCATTTCGAAGAGATCTATTCTCCGCAGACCGCACATTAGAAGAGTTCTTGCTTGTCATTCATTTTGGACAGCAATGTTGGCTGACACTTCATCAAACATAAACTTCGATTTTGTGTCATTATTCATTAATCTTTCACTTTTCTTAAATAATTTATATAAAGGTTTTCACGCGAGATGGACAATTTAAAAAGAAAACTATCATTTTCTAAACATAACGTTAATCAAAATATATTCCACTTAATTCCATCACTGTTTTCCATTGTATTCGGAGTGGCCACTTCATTCTTCAAAGGTTAAACCCAAAATGACTAAATTGATTTTGATTAAAAAAAAATGTCGAATCCAGAAAGTTCTAACAGCCAATAAAATACTCACAGAAGCAAAATATTCCAAATGTTTATCGACCAATGAAATAGTTTAGTGAGAACCAATTTCCAAATTCGTTTCTGGCGTCGTCATCATCTCATCCGTTACGCCCAATGATGTGTGGGGCAACAACTTTTTGTTATTGTTTCTGTAACACACTGTTTTTTTTTAATGGGGCAGGGTTGTTAACCCTGCGCCCAACCCCAAAACCTGGAGGACAGGTGGACCACTCTTGGTCCTTACGTTTACAGCACCTGGTATTCCCAAACGGTCACCCATCTAAGTACTGACCAGGCTCGATGTTGCTTAACTTTGTTGATTGGACGAGAACCGGTGTATTCAACACGATATAGCCGTAAACACGTACATGGCTTAAAGGGTCTCAATCTTGGAACAGTATACATGGATCATGCTCATATTAATGGAGTAGAATTATTTATAATGCTGGTATGAGCCTATTCAGGCTGGCCAGAAGTAATATTTGCTTTTCAGCAAAAGAAGTTCAGCTGTGAAACATGCATTAAGGATCATATTTTTAAGAAATGAAATTCCAAAATATACTAGCATTCTACAATGCCCTAGAGTTCTGTGATAGAGCAACTATGCCAATGGATTGAACAAAATTAAATGCAAATCATATACAACCCCACAGTATCATTCACAATAAAATGGATTAGCAGAAAAACAGAGCAAACAATTAAAAGGAACTGGTCAAAAAGGAAAAATAGAAACATTTCTTCCAAGATTGTTTTTTAGTGATAGGACAATACTGGAAGATCAAAAAGCCTGCCCTCTCTTATGAGTAGACAATTTAGAACCTCATTGACCATGTCAAAAGCCACTAATGAAAAGTTGTGATATAAAAAGTGTAGTAAATCTAATCTACAATATCCAAGATCCATAATGCAAAGTGGGTAGAACACTATGAGAATAAAAAAGAACAGAAATGAGATATTTGTGCATGCAGACCAAGTTAGACTGTAACATGATAGTGATGTTGAAAGTCATAAAAGTGTCATGTCAATGCAAGACAAACATGGCAGGGAAATTGAGAGACTCTGAAAATGAAGCCTATGAATAATATCAAAAACTTGATCCGTAATGTGATCGAAATTGACAAGATGACTCTCAAATTACAAATTACCATTAGGTTGTAACAGTTGGGCACTCAGTAAGAATTATGCTCCTAAAATATATTATTACAAAGTCAGTCAGTTAATTGCCATACGTGATATATGCTTGGGCGATCATGTCTCGAAAGAGACATGACTGAATGGGCAGATGGTTATCCCGCAGTAGGTTGCCATTGCTTTCTGCGGTAGACTGGTTGCCAGCCAAGGCTATAGAACCAAATCTGTCATGTTATTTGACTCATAGCTAGAGGTGGAAGAGATGTATTATATTATTAGGTAGTAATTAGTGGGGGATCAGTTTATTACTTCATAATAATATAAAACTGATCCCCCACTTTATGTCCAGTAGAAACCTTAATCATTATTCCAACTATTATATTCAGTTAGTTAGTTAAGTGCCATACGTGATACACGCTTGGGCGATCATTTCTCGAAAGAGACATGACTGACTGGGCAGAAGATCCCGCAGTCGGTTGCTATTGCTTTCTGCGGTAGACTAGTTGCCAGCCAAGGCTATAGAACCAAATCTGTCCTGTTATTTAACCCATAACTAGAGGGAAGAGACGGATTAATACCTTTCCCAAGGTATTTGCACGTATGAGAATGCAAGGAATGTCAACTGGAATTCGAACTCGGCTCCTCGATTTTTCATTCCGAGCCGATAAATATTTTAATTCAGCTTTCGAATGAATCAAATTAGTGTTATCACTCCTTTCTAACAGCTATAAAGTCTTACTTAGGCTACTCGCCGTGATGCCTCTTTGAAATACTCTTGAATATTAAATTCAAAGATATTTTGACTCACTTCATTATTATGTCTTTAGCCGAATTCATTTGTACTATTTACTCCCCAACATTACTTCGCCGTTTGAGATTTCATTTTATTAGTAAATATTTTATTTTATTTATTAGTATTCACTCCTCCTCTTTCTGGTGAGTTCGCAACGGTACTAAATTTTGTATTTTTTTACTTTTTGGGTCAGCCTCTACTTATTACGTGCTTGTAAATTTCATTGCTTCTAAAACGAAACTGCTATCTGTCAACCAACACAAGCAACCTCTCCTGCTCTCCATAAGCATGGACCAAGCGAGTCTCCCTGAAAGCAATATACTATGCCTCCCCGGCCTTACCCTATGTTCCGACCTCAAGTGGAATCATTACATTGGGTCAATAGCTAAATCCACAGCTAGGAAGGTTGGGTTACTGTGTCGGGCCAGGAAGTTTTTTTTTCCGCCTGAATCCATCATGCACATATACAAATCAACCATTCGTCCGTGCATAGAATACTGCTGTCATATATGGTCAGACACCCCTGCAGTTTATTTCAGAGTTCTCGACAGGCTCCAAAGGAGAATCTGTAATGTGATAGGTCCCGACTTGGCAGCTCGACTCAAACCTTTTTCTCACCGGCGGGATGTGGCTTCCCTCTGTCTATTCTACAAATATTATCATGGCTTCTTCTCCGACGAACTTAGATTACTGGTGCCCTCGCCACAAGAATTTACTCGTGCAACCAGACTGGCAACAAGGTTCCACCCATTTAAAGTTAGATCAACCAAATGCAGCTGGCAATTCTACTCCGACAGCTTCTTTTCTCGCACTTCCCGCCAGTGGAACTCTTTTTCATATACTTGCTTTCCTGACGGCTGCAACCTCCAGGAATGTTTTAAATCAGATTAAGGTAAGTTTAAATTTGCTGACTTGAATAAAATAACTTGTCAGCGAGATATATTTTATTTTTGCAAAATTTTTTAAAACCGAGAATTGGCTTCTGTTTACAAAATGTGTCAATCGATCAAAAATGGCCGAAAAATTGAAATTTTCTAAAATCTGAAAAAATTAGATTTCAACTAATATAATTTCGGTTTGAAATACACTTGAGTATTTTCCTTACTGGAATTAGAAAATTTAATCCCTTGGCTTTCAATTAAAGCTAAAATTAAAGCTTCAAGAAAGGTTTATTTTTAAAAATTAAATCGATTGAAAGCTAAATGATTAAATTTACTATTTCCAATAAACAAAGTACTCTGGCGTATTTCAAACAGAAATTATATTTTTTTCACCTTAATATATATTTTTTATTAAAGCAATTAAAGTTTATCAAATTAAATAATTTCATTGCTTTATTGCATTTCTTATTTTACTTTTAATAGCAGATTTTAAGAAATAAACGCAAAATCTTTTAAAAAATTAATAGATGATTTACATTCCCGAATGAGTCCTGCGTTTAACTAATTAAACCAATTTTCTCAACAACATTTAATTTCTCAAAATTTCATGAATTTACGTGGAGGGGGAATAAAAGATTTTTACCAAGATTTTTTTAAAATAATAATTTCAAAAATAATTTCATTCATTTGGGAATAAGTCCTGAAAGTTTCATTAAATTACGACAATTATTTGATTATTGTAAGAATTTACAAATTAATATTTGTCACCGGAAAAAACTGACTTCCGCAATATTACGTTTTCCATTGTAAACTCTCATAACGATTTCGTTGCCCGCAAACTAAAATCAAAACAAGATTTTTTACCAAAAATTTCGAACGGTTGAGAAGGGATTAAAAAATAATTAAAAAACACTTCGACCTTTCTTCTTAATAATAACAAACATTTTGATAAAACAAAATAAAGGGTTCGTTTTTATTAAGTCTGGGGCATTTTCAATCATTCTATGCTGTTTTTTTTTCCAGCGATTTAGTAATGGTATCTATCTATCTATCTATCTATCTATCTATCTATCTATATATATATATATATATATATATATCATCCGCAGACAAATGTTTCGCTGTATCACGGCTCACCAGTACGGTTAGACACCGATTGCTTTTTAACCCAGGATTGAAGCCCGACCGAATTGGCATCATTCGGCGATTCTACCTCTGGGCTATGGCCGTTGAGTAGAAGAAATATATATATATATAATTTCCAATTCGTGAAATTAATCCACCGTCTTCTCACATTTCTTTTTCATTTCTATATACTCTGAAAAAAAAAACACTTTTTCGCCAAAGCAATAGCAACCTACTGCGGGATAATCTTCTGCCCAGTCAGTCATGTTTCTCTCGAGACATGATCGCCCAAGCGTGTATCACGTATGGCACTTAACTGACTGAGTGTCCTCTTTCATATCCGTTGTTTTTTTGTTTTGTTTTTTTGAACTGGTAACAACTTGTTAAACACCGATTTAATTTTCTTGCGAACATCAATTCTGCCGGTGATATGCCTGGTAGTCTTTTGAGATTGGGCATTATTCGGTATACTCGCAAGAATTTTTTCAGCGTTTCTTCGTTTACTTTTTCATTACTTACATTTTTCAATCGCAAACCGTTCAGTTTGTCAGTTTGTCCTTGAGTGATACGGCGGCGTAGTAACATATTCAATCGAGAACATTTTACAAAAATCTTCAAATTCGTAATCAGTGAATTGCGAACCTTTATCCGTTCCGTATACCATGGGTGGCGATCCGTAATGCCTGGAGACGTGATCCTGGTGGTTGAGCAGACTATGGCCCAGGTGCATAGACGTCATGGTCATGCTACACACCACTTTGGCCTTTACCTGGGCTAGATGGGCGGTCGGAGTGGCCTGATTCGATCAATCGGCTAGTCACGTCAAGCCCTAACACTTACACCACATATAAGTGTTAAAAAGGCGGTGGCAAGAGTCAATCTGTTAGGGGGATAAAGCTGCTACATAACTGGAACCTACCTGAAGTTTTCACCAAATTGGGGTAGAGAAATAAAAGGAAACCACAAATGCTAGCAGACGCTCTTCTAATATGAGTATATCTTTTATGTATCCCAGGGATTACAGGGCGAATCTCATTGTTGGGCTCCGAGGAGGGTGGGTAGCAAGAAAGGTGAAGAACTAAGCACAAATCCATGGAAAGCCAAACCAAAAAACCCATACTGAACCTAGATCAGACACTGAAGCTGACTATCCAAAATTTATTGTAATTGAATCCTCAGAGGAAACTAAACTAGATCAGTTATCACCTTTTCTGATAGAAAAGGTAATATCTAACCTATCAACGCCAATTAACGTTAAAAGACTAAGAAATTTGTTAGTAGAAGTTGAAAACCAAAAACATGCAAAATAATTTACTGAAAAGGAAGAAATTTCACAATATTAAATGCCACGCGTATCCACATGAAAAACTAAATTCCTCCAAAGGTGTCATAAGAAGCAGAGATCTTTTGCTTGCTGCACCAGAAGCAACCGAGACAGCATTACCAAAACAGGGAGTAAAAGAATACAAAAAGAAAAAAACAATCTAACTATAAAATTATCCAAAAACAACTCACTCCATTACCAACAGCAAACAGATTTGAGGAACTCAAAGAAATGAAGATTGAAAAAAAAACACTCAGAAACAAATCTCAAAATAAACACACACACACACACGCACGCACACGCGCACGCACACGCGCACACACACACACGCGCACACACGCACACACACACACACGCGCACACACACACACACGCGCGCACGCACACACACACACACACGCGCACGCACGCGCACACACGCACACGCACAAAAGAATCAAACCCTTCAATATCAATAAACCAACGAAACAAGAACTGCTAAAAGACAAAATCCAAAGTCAAATTTTCAACCATGGGTCAAAAAATAATCCAATGGCACTATCGTGGACTGAAAGCAAATATGAAGGAACTGCTCCTACCATTATCACAAGAACACCCTAAACTTCGATCAAACAACTTTGAAAACAATTAAAAGTTTGAGGGCAGTTGCGAAACAGACACCAACTAAGCCGCTCTTGCTCCCTCTTTGTCAGTCTGATTGTCAATGCGCAACTTCGACACCTGCAATCCACCGAGAAAAACTCTGTCCCCCCCCCCCCCCCAGCAGGGCCGGCACTCGCTTTTTATGCCATTCCAAGACGGCCAAAATTTGCATGTGTGCAAATATCGTCGCGTTTTGGACGAGATAGAGACGCATAAATTGTCTTCAATAGCGGCCATCTTTCTTTTTTGTTATTATCCTGCAGGCAAGACACGTTCGCGCTCGTTTTGAATTCCGAGTGAAGTCATGTTTTTCGTTACATTCTTTCTTTTAGATTTTAGGCAAAAACGATTCGCACTTTCCTCACTGAGTTTGAAACCTTACTATCGTATCTTTTCAAAAACTGTTTTTATATGCCCGATGTGTTATTTCTTCGATACACCTTTAATTAATATATCATCTAAATAAGCAACTGCGAAATCACAATCTACAAACATCGTATCCGTATCTTGTTGAACTATAGCTGGAACGATCTTTATACCAAAACGAAGTCGATTGGACTTATACAATCTCTTCTGCGTATTTGTAGTTCGTAACTCTGAACATTGTTCTTCAACTGGTATTTGTAAATATGCTTCAGAAAATCCACTTTCAAAAAATTTTCGTACTGTTTAATTTTGCAATAATTTTCTCAAGACTTTGGTAATGGGTAGATACACGGTTCGAAACACTTGTTTAACCCTGTCAAAAAATCAGCACAAACAAGAATTCTATTTTTCTTTTTCTTTAGATAAACTACTGATGCTGACCATTTTGAATGATTAATCTTTTCAGGAACACCAATTTTTTAAGTCTGCCTAATTCTTTGTTACTTTACTTCAATGCTGTAAATCGTATGTGTAGTTATGCGGTTCTAAACAGTTGTTCAACCTTGTCGAGAAATCAACACAAAAACAATTTTTCAAGTCTATATAATTCTTTGTTGCTTTACTCCAATGCTGAAAATCGTATGTGAAGTTTTGGGTTTCTAAACAGTTGTTTAACCTTGTCGAGAAATCAACACAAAAACGAAGTTTTTTTTTTTTTGGGGGGGGGGGTTTATATGCCCGAGATGTTATTTCTTAGATACACCTTTAATTAATATATCATCCAAATAAGCAACTGAAAAACCACAATCTATGAACATGGTATTCGTTTCTTGTTGAACTATAGCTGGGACGATCTTTATACCAAAACGAAGTCAACTGGACTTATACAATCTCTTGTGAGTATTTATAGTTGTTGACTCCGAATATTCTTCTTCAACATGTATGTGTAAATACGATTCAGAAAGATCCAGCTTCGAAAAACAAAATTGCCACTTTTTAACTTCACAAAAATTTTCTTTGAACTTTGCAATGGATAGTTATGGGATTGTTGAAAAATCAGCACAAACACAGTTTTTCTCCTACATACCCTGTTGATGCCGTACATTTTGAATAATTAATCTTTTCAATTAGAGCTATTTTTTCAAGTCTGGATCAAGTCAAAGAATTAGACAATGCTGCAAATGTTGCACTCCGTTTTGGTTTAAACACGGGCGTTGATCTTTTTTTTTCTTTTGAAATTTCACTTTGAATCTGGAACTCCAACCCAATTCATCCGACAAAACATCTGAAAAACATTCTTTCAATTCTTCCTTTAAATGTTCACCATTTTTTTCAACTGGTTCCTTGTCCACTTATATTTTGATAATAAACATTTATAGGTAAATCCCAAAGCTTAAATAATTCCATCCAGTCATTATCGCGTAACTTTATAGTCTTTTTAATATGTAGCCTTTAGCTTTTACACAGTTCTTACGCAATGAGATCATACAAGTCATTTCGCCAATAACAAATAATTTCTCACCTGACATGCTACTTTCAACTTTCGAAGTTCTTTTTAATATAAATTTTTCGTTTGCTTTCCACGTGGCTTCATTGATTATTGTTATATCACTACCAACGTCTAACTGCATTTTTACAACTACATTATTAATTTTGATATACACAAATTTTCTTTGGTCTTCTGTGATTATTTTTTTGCGATTTTTTTCTGTTGAAACGCTGTGTACGATTTTTTTTTTTTTGTGACTACATTTCATTGCTTTAGTTTTTCAGTGTGACTTTTAATGCCCTACTTTTCCACATTTGTAGCATTTCGAATTCTTAAAGGAACATTTGTCTCCAATATATAAACCTTCCATATTTTAAACATTGATTAATTTTTCTTTTTATACATATTACTTTCGCTTATATGTATGCAAATCTTTTCCTTAAATTGCGTCCCAGGTTTCTGATTCTCTGATATTTCTCCGATATTTCCTGTATTGTAATTTTATCTTTCTGTTAAAAAATCATTTGAATTCATGCTCGTATATCTACGTCTTTTACGCCGTTCACCCTTTGACGAAAATCTAACCCTTTAGACATAGTCAGTTCGTTTAATCTGAATCTTTCATACTACTTGCTCACGATTCCAGAGAATATTACAAAATCTTCGTCAGATTGAATGTATGGTATTTCCAACGAGCATTGAATAACGATAAATTCTCAGTACAAATTTAGTCAGAACATTTACTGTACAGTATTTTCATGTTCAGTCAGTTAAGTGCCATACATGATACATGCTTGGGCGATCATGTCTCAAAAGAGACATGACTGACTGGGCAGAAGATTATCTTGTAGTAGGTTGCCATTGCTTTCTGCGGTAGACTGGTTGCCAGCCAAGGCTATAAAACTCAATCTCTCCTGTTAATTGACTCATAGCTAGAGGGAGAAGAGATGTATTATATTATTACGTAGTAATTTGTGGAGGATCAGTTTATTACTTCATAACAATAGAAAACCGATCTCCCACTTTATGACCAGTAGAAGCTTTAATCATGATTCCAACTATTATATTCAGTCAGTCAGTTAAGTACCATATATGATACACGCTTAGGCGATCATGTCTCGAAAGAGACATGACTGACTAGACATAAGATTATCTCGTAGTAGATTGCTATTGCTTTTTGCGGTAGACTGGTTGCCAGCAAAAGTTATAGAACGTAATGTCTTATTATTTAATCCATAACTGAAGGGAAGCGACGGATTAATACCTTTCCCAAGGGTATTTGTGCGAAAGTGAATGCGAGGAATTCAACTGGAATTCGAACTCTGCACTCCGATTTGTTATTCCGAGTCGATATCCACTACTCCATGACGGATATTTTTAATGTTATTCAACAAATATTCAGTTTTTCTGATCTTCCAAGCTGCTGCATTTTTCACTGAATATTTGCCTGTGTCATCTAAAAACAAACAGAAAAAGTAATTCCCTCATTTGAATTGTGAATTCAAATATCGCATTTGCCATCGCGTCGGGAGTGAAAGAACTTGGAGAAATTTTCCGTTTTTTTCTTAATTATTTCAATTAACTTCTGTTATTTTTCTAGAGTTCCAACAACTGCTGATATTGCTGCTATTTTTACCACAGAAGCCAATATTTATTCCATATTTGAATAATATCTGGGTTTTTTCTCTCTCTTTTTCCCCCTTTTTTTTCCACTTTAAAAAGAGAAGTTACATCAACGTGGTTCAAAATTCGTCATCGTCAATGTTATGATGTACACCAAAGCAAAAAGCATTTTCCCTACTTATTATAAATCGTATAAGTTTCGATTCCTTGTCGTCACATTCATAAGTAGTTTCTAGAAGTTATAACATTCGGCCTTGCTTAGGCTACTCGCCGCGACGTCTGCTAGAATTTCTCTTGATTGACTTCATCGAGATTTTGAAACACTTGGGGTTCTTTATTTAAGCTATCTAGCCTAGTTCATTTGTGTAATCGGGTATGTACAATGTACTTCCATGTAGTGCAGTGGATATCGGCACGGAAGGAAAAATCAGAGAGCTGAGTTCGAATTCCAGTTAAATTCGTTGCCTTCACTTACGTGCAAATACCATTGGAAAAGGTATTAATCCATCTCTTCTCTCCAGCTATGGGTCAAATAACAGGACAGAATGCCTTTTTGTCGTAAGTCATCTGATGGTTTACGGGACTGCAATCAGCTTCTGTGACTGCCTTAATTTGACTAGAAGAAAGTCCCCTGACTTTCATAACAACCCGTCTTATTCTCTTACTCAATGCAGGAAAAATTTGTTGGGGCCTACCAGAGGATTTTGCATTTACATAATTCTCACTGTTCTTTAGAAAGTTGCAAATCACAGTTTTACTGCGATTTACCTTAGCTGGGATCGCCCGCTGTGACAATCCATGCTTATGAAATTCTAGAAGTTGAGAACGCGCAACTTCAGTGAGTTTGCTTGATTTAGGCATGGTAACACCTTAACGCAGTGATTGCTAATCTTTAACTGAATTAAAAACATTGGAATTACCATAGATCTAACAATTTATACCCATGTATAAATCGCCTCATTTTATAAAAATGTAAATTTCAAAATAAAATGTTTGGAATGTGGCTTTTTGTTTCCATAAGGTTTTAGATTGTACTTTTGGTAACCTTAAGTGGGAGAAGTTTAAGATCTATCCGTACAAAAAAAATTCTTTTAAAAGATTTTTAAGTGGTCATAAATTTTTGATCGGGAGTGTATCTATCTATCTGTTTTCAGTCTGTGCACATCTATCTATCTATCTATTTCAGTCTGTGCACATCTATCTATCTATCTATTTCAGTCTCTTCACATCTATCTATCTATCTATCTATCTATCTATCTATCTATCTATCTATTTCAGTCTCTTCACATCTATCTATCTATCTATCTATTTCAGTCTCTTCACATCTATCTATCTATCTATCTATCTATCTATCTATCTATCTATCAGCTATCTCAGTTTGTTCACATCTATCTATCTATCTATCTATCAGCTATCTCAGTTTGTTCACATCTATCTATCTGTCTATCTATCTATCTATCTCAGTTTGTTCACATCTATCTGTCTATGTATGTATCTATCAATCTATCTATCTCAGTTTGTTCACAGCTATCTATCTATCAATCTATCTATCTATCTATCTCAGTCTGTTCACATCTATCTACCTATCTATCTATCAGTCTGTCCATCTATCTATCTACCTATCTATCTCAGTCTGTTTCTCTATCTATCTACCTATCTATCTCAGTCTGTTTCTATCTATCTATCTACCTATCTATCATTCATTCATCTATCTATCTACCTATCTATCTCAGTCTGTTCACATCTATCTATCTACCTATCTATCTGTCTGTCCATCTATCTATCTACCTATCTATCTCAGTCTGTCTGTCCCTCCCTACCTATCTATCTCAGTCTGTTCATCTATCTATCTACCTATCTATCTCAATCATCCATCTATCTACCTATCTATCGGTGTTTCATCTATCTATCTATCTATCTCAGTCTGTTTCTATCTATCTATCTACCTATCTATCTCAGTCTGTTCACATCTATCTATCTATCTATCTCAGTCTGTTCACATCTATCTATCTACCTATCTATCTCAGTCTGTTCACATCTATCTATCTACCTACCTATCTATCAGTCTGTCCATCTATCTATCTACCTATCTATCAATCTATGCATCTATCTACCTATCTATCTCAGTCTGTTCACATCTATCTATCTACCTATCTCTCAGTCTGTTCACATCTATCTATCTACCTATCTATCTCAGTCTGTTCCTGCTTATCTATCTACCTATCTATCTCAGTCTGTTTCTGTCTATCTATCTACCTATCTATCAGTCTGTCCATCTATCTATCTACCTATCTATCTCAGTCTGTTCACATCTCTCTGCCTATCTCTCCCTCTCTCGGTCTGTTCACATCTATCTATCTACCTATCTATCTCAGTCTGTTCCTTTCTATCTATCTACCTATCTATCTCCGTCTGTTCCTCTCTCTCTCTCTATCTCAGTCTGTTCACATCTATCTATCTACCTATCTATCTCGATCTGTCCATCTATCTATCTGTCTCTCTCAGTCTGTTCACATCTATCTATCTATCTATCTCAGTCTGTTCACATCTATCTATCTACCTATCTACTCTCAGTCTGTTCCTCTCTGTCTGCCTATCTATCTCCGTCTGTCCATCTATCTATCTACCTATCTATCTCAGTCCATCTATCTATCTACCTATCTCTCCGTCCTTCATCTATCTATCTACCTATCTATCTCCATTCATTCATCTATCTATCTACCTATCTATCTCAGTCTGTTCATCTATCTATCTTTCTCTCTCCATTCATTCATCTATCTACCTATCTATCTCAGTCTGTTCCATCTATCTATCTACCTATCTATCTCAGTCTGTTCCATCTATCTATCTACCTATCTCTCAGTCTGTTCACATCTATCTATCATCCATCTCAGTCTGTTCACATCTATCTATCTACCTATCTATCAGTCATTCATCTATCTATCTACCTACTCTCTCAGTCTGTTCATCTATCTATCACCTATCTATCTCAGTCTGTTCACATCTATCTATCTACCTATCTATCTCAGTCTGTTTCATCTATCTATCTACCTATCTATCTCAGTCTGTTCACATCTATCTATCTACCTATCTATCTCAGTCTGTTCATCTATCTATCTATCTATCTCGATCTGTTCCATCTCTCTCTGCCTATCTATCAGTCATTCATCTATCTATCTATCTATCTCAGTCTGTTCACATCTATCTATCTACCTATCTATCTCAGTCTGTTTCTCTATCTATCTATCTATCTATCTATCTATCTATCTATCTATCTCAGTCTGTTCCATCTATCTATCTACCTATCTATCTCCGTCCGTCCATCTATCTATCTACCTATCTATCTCATTCATTCATCTATCTATCTACCTATCTATCTCAGTCCATTCCATCTATCTATCTACCTATCTATCTCAGTCTGTTCATCTATCTATCTACCTATCTATCAGTCTGTTCATCTATCTATCTACCTATCTATCTAGTCTATTTATTATCTATCTATCTACCTATCTACTCTCAGTCTGTTCATCTATCTATCTACCTATCTATCTCAGTCTGTCCATCTCTGTCTGCCTATCTATCTCAGTCTGTCCATCTATCTATCTACCTATCTATCTGTCTGTCCATCTATCTATCTACCTATCTATCTCAGTCTGTTCCATCTATCTATCTATCTATCAGTCAGTACATCTCTCTCTGCCTATCTATCTCAGTCTGTTCCTCTATCTCTCTCTCTGTCTCAGTCTATTTCTGTCTATCTATCTACCTATCTATCTCCGTCCATTCATCTATCTATCTATCTATCAGTCTGTTCACATCTATCTATCTACCTATCTCTCGATCCATTCATCTATCTATCTACCTATCTATCTCAGTCTGTTCACATCAATCTATCTACCTATCTATCTCAATCATTCACTCATCTATCTACCTATCCATCTCGATGTATTTCTATCAATCTATCTACCTATCTATCAGTCTGTTCCATCAATCTATCTACCTATCTATCTCAGTCTGTTCGTCGTCTGTCTCTCTCTCGATCTATTTCACATCAATCTCTCTATCTATCTCAGTCTGTTCCTCAATCTATCTACCTATCTGTCTCAGTCCATTCACATCAATCTATCTACCTATCTATCTCTCCATTCATTCATCAATCTATCTACCTATCTATCTCCGTCTTCTATCAATCTATCTACCTATCTATCAGTCTGTTCACATCAATCTATCTATCTATCTCAGTCTGTTCCATCTAATCTATCTACCTATCTATCTATCAGTCTGTCCATCAATCTATCTACCTATCTATCAAGGTGTTTCAGCTAATCTATCTACCTATCTATCAGTCTGTTCCGTCTCTACCTATCTATCTCAGTCTGTTCACATCAATCTATCTACCTATCTATCTATCAGTCTGTTTCTGTCTGTCTGTCTCTCTCTCTCTCAGTCTGTTCCATCAATCTATCTGTCTCTCTCTCCGTCTGTTCCATCAATCTCTCTCTCTCTCTCAGTCTGTTCCATCAATCTCTCTCTCGCTGTCTGTCCGTCTGTTCTGTCCGTCTATCTACCTATCTATCTCAGTCTGTTTCTATCAATCTATCTACCTATCTATCTCGATCTCTCCCTCCATCTATCTACCTATCTATCTCAGTGCTTCCATCCGTCTATCTACCTATCTATCTCAGTCTGTTCACATCAATCTCTCTGCCTGTCTGTCTCAGTCTGTTTCTGTCCAATCTATCTACCTATCTCACTGTCCGTCTCGCTAGCTAATCTCTCTCTCTCTCTCTCGATGTATTATCAATCTCTGCCTATCTATCTCAGTCTGTTCTGTCCGTCTATCTACCTATCTATCTCAGTCTGTCCATCAATCTCTCTGTCTGTCTGTCTGTTCGTCGTCTGTCTGCCTATCTATCGTCTGTTTCTGTCCGTCTATCTACCTATCTATCTCAGTCTGTTTCTCAATCTATCTATCTATCTATCTCAGTCTGTTCCATCAATCTATCTACCTATGTCCATCTCGTTCGTGCATCAATCTATCTACCTATCTATCTCCGTCTGTTCACATAATCTATCTACCTATCTATCTCAGTCTGTTCACATCCGTCTGTCTGTCTGTCTCAGTCTGTCCATCAATCCATCTCTCTCTCTCTCTCCATCCATCTATCTACCTATCTATCTCATTCATTCATCCATCTATCTGCCTATCTATCTATCTCAGTCTGTTCACATCCATCCATCTACCTCCATCTCAGTCTGTTCCCGTCCATCTCTCTCTCTCTCTCTCTGTTCCTGCGTCTCTCCCTCCCTCCATCTCGGTCTTACTCTCTCTCTGCCTATCTCTCTCCATTCATTCCCTCCATCTATCTACCTATCTATCTCAGTCTGTCCATCCATCTATCTACCTATCTATCTCAGTCTGTTTCTGTCCATCTATCTACCTATCTATCTCAGTCTGTCCATCCATCTCTGCCTATCTATCAGTCTGTCCCTCCATCTCTGCCTATCTATCTCAGTCTGTTCACATCCATCTATCTACCTATCTATCTCAGTCTGTTCCATCCATCTATCTACCTATCAGTCTGTCCATCCATGTCTTACTCTCTAGTCTGTTCTGTCCATCTATCTACCTATCTATCTCAGTCTATCTATCTATCTACCTATCTATCATTCATTCATCTATCTATCTACCTATCTATCTCAGTCTGTTCACATCCATCTCTCTCTCTCTCGATCCATTCACATCCATCTATCTATCTATCTCAGTCTGTTCACTCCATCTATCTATCTATCATTCATTCATCCATCTATCTACCTATCTATCTCAGTCTGTTCACATCCATCTATCTACCTATCTATCTCAGTCTGTTCCATCCATCTATCTACCTATCTATCTCAGTCTGTTCACTCCATCTATCTACCTATCTATCTCAGTCTGTTCCTTCATCTATCTACCTATCTATCCGTCTGTTCCATCCATCTACCTACCTACCTATCTATCATTCATTCATCCATCTATCTACCTATCTATCTCAGTCTGTTCATCCATCTATCTATCTATCGATCTATCATTCATCCATCTATCTACCTATCTATCAATTATTTCATCCATCTATCTACCTATCTATCTCGATACATACATCTCTCTCTCTCCCTCCAGTCTGTCCATCCATCTATCTACCTATCTATCTCAGTCCATTCATCCATCTCTCTCTCTCTCTCAGTCTGTTCACATCCATCTATCTACCTATCTATCTCAGTCTGTTCCCTCCATCTATCTACCTATCTATCTATCTCAGTCTGTTCATCCATCTATCTACCTATCTATCAGTCTGTTCACATCTATCTATCTACCTATCTATCTCAGTCTGTTCACATCCATCTATCTACCTATCTATCTAGTCTGTTCACATCCATCTATCTCTCTCTCTCAGTCTGTTCACATCCATCTATCTACCTATCTCTCGATCCATTCATCCATCTATCTTCTATCTATCGTCTGTTCACATCCATCTATCTATCTATCTCAGTCTGTTTCTATCCATCTATCTACCTATCTATCTCAGTCTGTTCATCCATCTATCTACCTATCCATCTCAGTCTGTCCATCCATCTATCTACCTATCTATCATTCATTCATCATCTATCTACCTATCTATCTTTCAGTCTGTCCATCCATCTATCTACCTATCTATCTCAGTCTGTTCACATCCATCTATCTACCTATCTATCTCAGTCTGTTCATCCATCTATCTGTCTCTCCGTCTGTTCATCCATCTATCTATCTATCTATCAGTCTGTTCACATCCATCTATCTACCTATCTATCTCAATCATTCATCCATCTATCTATCTATCTCAGTCTGTCCCTCCATCTATCTACCTATCTATCTCAGTCTGTTCACATCCATCTATCTACCTATCTATCTCATTCATTCATCTATCTATCTACCTATCTATCTCATTCATTCATCCATCTATCTATCTATCATTCATTCCTATCTATCTACCTATCTATCTCGATACAATGTTCACATCCATCTATCTATCTATCTCAGTCTGTCCATCCATCTATCTACCTATCTATCTCAGTCTGTTTCTATCATCTATCTATCTATCAGTATTCCATCCATCTATCTACCTATCTATCTCAGTCTGTTCACATCCATCTATCTATCTATCAGTCTGTTCCATCCATCTATCTCTCTCTCTCGGTCTCTTTCATCCATCTCTATCTATCTCAGTCTGTTTCTGTCCATCTATCTACCTATCTATCTCAGTCTGTTCCATCCATCTATCTACCTATCTATCTCAGTCTGTTCATCCATCTATCTACCTATCCCTCTCAGTCTGTTCACATCCATCTATCTACCTATCTATCAGTCTGTTCCCTCCATCTATCTACCTATCTATCTCAGTCTGTTCCCTCCATCTATCTACCTATCTGTCTCAGTCTGTTCACTCAATCTATCTACCTATCTATCTCAGTCATTCATCAATCTATCTACCTATCTATCAGTCTGTTCACATCAATCTATCTACCTATCTATCTCAGTCTGTTCACATCAATCTATCTACCTATGTATCTGTCTCAGTCTGTCCATCAATCTATCTACCTATCTATCGATCTGTTCACATCAATCTATCTACCTATCTATCTCAGTCTGTCCACATCAATCTATCTACCTATCTATCTCAGTCTGTTCACATCAATCTATCTACCTATCTATCAGTCTGTCCATCAATCTTCTTCTCCTATCTATCTCAGTCTGTTCACATCAATCTACCTATCTATCTCAGTCTGTTCACATCAATCTATCTACCTATCTATCTCAGTCTGTTCACATCAATCTATCTACCTATCTATCTCAGTCTGTTCACACATCAATCTATCTACCTATCTATCTCAGTCTGACACCACATCAATCTATCTACCTATCTATCTCAGTCTGTTCACATCAATCTATCTACCTATCTATCTCAGTCTGTTTCTCAATCTCTCTCTCTCTCGATCCATTCATCAATCTATCTATCTATCTCAGTCTGTTTCTATCAGAAATCTATCTACCTATCTATATAGTCTCTGTCCATCCATCTATCTACCTATCTATCTATCTCAGTCTGTTCACATCCATCTATCTACCTATCTCTCTCTCAGTCTGTTCACATCCATCTATCTATCCTCTCCGTCTGTTCCATCCATCTATCTACCTATCTATCTCAGTCTGTTCACATCCATCTATCTACCTATCTCACTCAGTCTGTTCACATCCATCCATCTCTCTCTCAGTCATTCATCCATCTATCTACCTATCTACCTCTCGTCTGTTTCTATCCATCTATCTACCTATCTATCTCAGTCTGTTCACATCCATCTATCTACCTATCTATCTCCGTCTGTCCATCCATCTATCTACCTATCTATCTCAATCTGTCCATCTATCTATCTATCTATCTCAGTCCTTCCATCCATCTCTCTACCTATCTATCTCAGTCTGTTCACATCCATCTATCTACCTATCTCTCTCGATCCATCCATCTATCTACCTATCTATCTCAGTCTGTTCCCTCCCTCCATCTCTCTCTCAGTCTGTTCCATCCATCTATCTATCTATCTCAGTCTGTTCATCATCTATCTATCTATCTCAGTCACCCACACATCATCTATCTACCTATCTATCAGTCTGTTCCATCCATCTATCTACCTATCTATCTCAGTCTGTCCATCCATCTATCTACCTATCTATCTCCGTCTGTTCCTCCATCTCTCTATCTATCAGTCTGTCCATCTCTCTGCCTATCTATCTCAATCTGTTCATCCATCTATCTACCTATCTATCAGTCTGTTTCTGTCCATCTCTCTCTCTCTCTCTCAGTCTGTCCATCTATCTATCTACCTATCTATGTCAGTGTCTGTTCACATCCATCTACCTACCTATCTATCTCAGTCTGTTCACATCCATCTATCTACCTATCTATCCGTCTGTCCATCCATCTATCTACCTATCTCTCTCTCGATCCATTCATCCATCTATCTATCTATCTCAGTCTCTGTTCACATCCATCTATCTACCTATCTATCGTCTGTCCATCTATCTATCTACCTATCTATCTCAGTCTGTTCATCCATCTATCTACCTATCTATCTCAGTCTATTCATCCATCTATCTATCTATCGATCTGTTCCCTCCATCTACCTATCTATCTCAGTCTGTTCATCCATCTATCTACCTATCTATCTCAGTCTGTTCACATCCATCTATCTACCTATCTATCTCGATCCTTGTCTGTCTCTCTCTCTCTCTCAGTCTGTTCACATCCATCTATCTATCTATCTATCTCAGTCTGTTCACATCCATCTATCTACCTATCTATCTCATTCATTCATCCATCTCTCTCTCTGTCCGTCTGTCCATCCATCTATCTATCTATCAGTCTGTTTCTGTCTGTCTGTCTGTCTCAGTCTGTTCACATCCATCTCTCTCTCTCTCTCTCGGTCTGTTTCTGTCCATCTATCTATCTGTCTCAGTCAGCCATCCATCTATCTACCTATCTATCTCATTCATTCACTCATCTCTCTCTCTCTCTCTCTCGATCTATGTATGTATCTATCTATCTACCTATCTATCTCAATCATTCATCCATCTATCTACCTATCTATCTCCGTCCATCTATCTATCTATCTACCTATCTATCTCAGTCTGTCCATCCATCTATCTACCTATCTATCAATCATTCATCCATCTATCTATCTATCTGTCTGTTCACATCCATCTATCTACCTATCTATCTCGGTCAGCCATCCATCTATCTACCTATCTGTCTGTCTGTTCACATCCATCTATCTATCTATCATTCATTCATCCATCTATCTATCTATCTCAATCATTCATCCATCTATCTACCTATCTATCTCAGTCTGTTCACATCTATCTATCTATCTATCAGTCATTCACATATCTATCTACCTATCTATCTCAGTCTGTTTCTCCATCCATCTATCTACCTATCTATCAGTCATTCATCCATCTATCTACCTATCTATCTCAGTCTGTTTCTATCCATCCATCCTACCTATCTATCTCAGTCTGTTCATCCATCTATCTACCTATCTATCATTCATTCATCCATCTATCTACCTATCTATCTCAGTCTGTTCATCCATCTATCTATCTATCAGTCTGTTCATCCATCTATCTACCTATCTATCTCCGTCTGTTTCTATCTATCTACCTATCTATCGATCCATCCATCTACCTATCTATCAGTCTGTCCATCCATCTATCTACCTATCTATCTCAGTCTGTTTCTATCTATCTACCTATCTATCTCAGTCTGTTCACATCCATCTCTCTCTCTCTCTCTCTCATTCATTCATCTATCTACCTATCTATCTCAGTCTGTCCATCCATCTATCTACCTATCTATCAAGGTACATACATCCATCTATCTACCTATCTATCAATCATTCATCCATCTATCTACCTATCTCTCTCGATCTGTTCATCCATCTATCTACCTATCTATCAGTCTGTTCTGTCTCTCTCTCTCTCTCTCCGTCTGTCCATGTCTGTCTTACTCTCTGTCCGTCTGTTCACATCTATGTATGTATGTATGTATGTATCTATCTATCTATCTGTCTATCTATCTATCTATCTCAGTCTGTTCACATCTATCAACCTATCTATCGATCTCAGTTTGTTCACATCTATCAACCTATCTATCGATCTCAGTTTGTTCACATCTATCTCCGTTTGCTCACATCTATCTATCTCCGTTTGCTCACATCTCCGTTTGCTCACATCTCCGTTTGCTCACATCTCCGTTTGCTCACATCTCCGTTTGCTCGCATCTCCGTTTGCTCGCATCTCCGTTTGCTCGCATCTCCGTTTGTTCACATATATCTCAGTTTGTTCACATCTATCTCAGTTTGTTCACATCTATCTCAGTTTGTTCACATCTATCTCAGTTTGTTCACATCTATCTATCTATCTATCTCAGTCTGTTCACATCTATCTATCTATCTATCTATCTATCTATCTCAGTCTGTTCACATCTATCTATCTATCTATCTATCTCGGTCTGTTCACATCTATCTATCTATCTATCTCGGTTTGTTCTCATCCATCTATCTATTTCAGTTTATTCAATTCTATCTATCTCTCTGAGTTTGTTCACATTTATCTCTCTCAGTTTGTTCACATTTATCTCTCTCAGTTTGTTCACATTTATCTCTCTCAGTTTGTTCACATTTATCTATCTATCTATCTATCTATCTATCTATCTATCTATCTCGTTTGTTCAATTCTATCTATCTATCTATCTCAGTTTGTTCAATTCTATCTATCTCTCTCTCTCAGTTTTTTCACATCTATCCCTCTCAGTTTGTTCACGTCTATCTCAGTTTGTTCGCATCTATCTCTCTCAGTTTGTTCGCATCTATCTCTCTCAGTTTGTTCGCATCTATCTCTCTCAGTTTGTTCGCATCTATCTCTCTCAGTTTGTTCGCATGTATCTCTCTGAGTTTGTTCACATGTATCTCTCTGAGTTTGTTCACATGTATCTCTCTGAGTTTGTTCACATGTATCTCTCTGAGTTTGTTCACATGTATCTCTCTGAGTTTGTTCACATGTATCTCTCTGAGTTTGTTCACATGTATCTCTCTGAGTTTGTTCACATGTATCTCTCTGAGTTTGTTCACATGTATCTCTCTCAGTTTGTTCACATATATCTATCTATCTCAGTTTGTTCACATATATCTATCTATCTCAGTTTGTTCACATATATCTATCTATCTCAGTTTGTTCACATCTATCTGTCTCTCTGAGTCTGTTCACATCTATCTGTCTCTCTGAGTCTGTTCACATCTATCTGTCTCTCTGAGTCTGTTCACATCTATCTGTCTATATCAGTCTGTTCCTATCTATCTATCTATCTCAGTTTGTTCCTATCTATCTATCTATCTATCTATCTATCTATCTATCTATCTATCTATCTATCTATCTATCTCAGTTTGTTCCTATCTATCTATCTATCTATCTATCTATCTATCTATCTATCTATCTATCTCAGTTTGTTCCTATCTATCTATCTATCTATCTATCTATATATCTATCTATCTATCTATCTATTGTATATGACGCTTTAAAATTAAGCTAGTTTCATATTTCGCACTATAAGAGTTATAGTCGCTGCTTCCAGTTCGAAGTGTTTGCTAAAAATGGAATTGACTTAATTTTAACCATCTGAAAATCGATTTTATCAGCATAAAACTTTTAGTTATGCTTATCTTTCTTGCGTTTCTGTGGCAAAATATGAAAAAGTAACATTAACATTCTCTGTACCTGTGTTCATACGATACTGGGCACTGTATTAAAAAAAATCAATGTTAGCCTTCATTTAATTGGAATTGCATTTCAATTAAAAAAATAATTGGTTATATTGCATATATATATATATATATATATATATATATATATATATATATATATAAAGAGTTTCGTACGCACAGAAAAGGCATCTAGATTTGAACAGAATAGACGTCATAGTACTTTCATCATAGAATTCTTTGGGCCAACACATTATCAGCGGTGTACGTTGGCAAAATTAAAAAGAAAATCAAGGACACAATAGCTGTCCATAATTTCTGCTCCAAAGACTATGGGAGGATTTGCAAACGAGTGCTGAACAATAGCAAATCCTCAATACCTCATTTAATCCATGAATTTGAGGTTCTCACATCATCTGCAGACAAAGCTGAATGCTTCGCCCACAGATTCTCATCCAACTCCACATTTGACTGGAGTACACCCACCCGACTTCCCTATTAGAACTGAGGCCAAATTGCACGACGTATATATTACCCCGACAGTAGTATCCCGAGTAATCTCAAAACTCGACCCACATAAGGCGAGTGGAGACGATGGAATCCCAGTGATAGTCCTTAAGAGGTGTGCTCCTGAACTTTCCCCTATCCTCTCTAAACTGTTTAACTACTGTCTTTCTGCTTCCTGCTTTCCTGCATGCTGGAAGTTCTCTTCAGTCGTTCCTGTATTTAAGAATTGTGGTGAACCCTCGGACCCATCCAACTATCGTCCTATCAGTCTTCTACCGATATTCGGGAAGGTATTCGAGGCCATAATCAATGCTGAAATAGTCCAACATCTTCCTGCCCACAAACTCTTCTCTGACAGGCAATAGTGCTTCCGCTTTTCCAGGTCCATGGCTGATTTGCTAACAGCTGTAACGGAGTACATGCTCCAGACCCTTCATGAGTCTGATGAGGCTCGTGCGGTTGCTCTGTACATCTCCAAGGCTTTTGACAGGATTTGGCACTCTGGCCTTCTATGCAAGCTCCGGGGTTACGGTATTACCAGTCGCCTGCTTGACCTAATCCAATCTTTTTTAAATAACCGCAAAATGAAGGTCGTTTTGAATGGGCATGCCTCTTCATCCTACAGCACGAATGCTGGTGTCCCACAGGGCTCTATCCTGGGCCCGACGCTCTTCCTTATTTTCATCAATGACCTCCCAGATGAGATCAGTTCCCAAGTAGGCATCTACACAGACGACACCACAATATACTCCCGCACCAGTAAGAAACCTGTCGTAGCGGACAGACATAATCTCACTGCTGACCTTGAACGGGATCTACACTCTGTGGTGAATTGGGGCAAGAAGTGGCTTGTCAACTTCAATGCGTCTAAGACCAAGCTGTTGTCTGTCAACCATTACAGGCAACCTCTCCTGCCTCCCATAAGCATGGACCAAGCGATTCTCCCTGAGAGCAACACACTATGCCTCCTCAGCCTTACCCTCTCCTCAGACCTCAAATGGAACCACTCTATTGATTCCATAGCTAAATTTACTGCTAAGAAGGTTGTGTCACTATGTCGATCCAGAATGTTTTTTCCACCTGAATCCATCCTGCATATATACATCCGTCCGTGCATGGAGTACTGCTGCCATTTATGGTCAGGCGCCCCTGCCGTTCTCCTCAGTGGGCTCCAAAGGAGAGTCTGTAATGTGATAGGTACTGATCTGGCGGCTCGACTGCAGCCACTTCCCCGCCGTCGAAATGTGGCCTCCCTTTGTCTATTCTATAAATACTTTCATGGCTTCTGCTCGGACGAACTTAAGTCACTGGTTTACTCGTGCAACCAGACTGGCAACTGGGTCTCACCCATTCACAGTCAGGTTAGCCAAATGCAGACGACAATTCTACTCCTGCAGCTTCTTCTTTCGCACTTCCCACCTGTGGAACTCTCTCCCATATTCTTGCTTTCCTGACGGCTACAACCTCCAGAAATTTAAATGCAATGTCAATACTCATCTATTAACCATTGGACTCTAGCTCTCTCCCCCACCTTATATCCTTCCCTTTCTCTCCACCTATGTATCTGTCATCGCACCTGCATTCTCAGCTTTCTATTGCTCCTTTCTAACTAGTTTGTACTCCTCACTCTTTTCTAATTAATCTTTTTACAGTTATGTAGCCCCCAGCTCATCAGTGGCATTTCCGCCTTGCTCGGGGTGAAATGATTAAAAGAAAAACATATAACGTTTGAGAAGGGAAGTTGGAACTTGATTAAAAACAAATTTTAATCAAAAATTAATGAAACTGTAAGTGGGGTGTAAACCATGATGTCTATTCCATTTATATAGTCATCCGCAGACAGATCTGTTTTGCTGCACCACAGCTCATCAGTCCGGTTAGACTCTGATTGCCCTTTAACTCAGGATTGAAACCCGACCGAATTGGCGTCAGTCGGCAATTCTACCTCTGGACTATGGGCGTTTGGTGGAAGAAGGCAGACTTTTTTAGCACATATATTATCATTATACTCACCCAACAGCTAGAGTGATCTAATTCATTTTGCTGAATGAGCGATGCTCATTCAGTAAAGTGAATTAGTGATGCTCATTATATATATATATATATATATATATATATATATAGTGTATCAAGACAACAGATAATTTTCTAAACATATACTGTTAAATATAAAAGACAATGAATGTTTATTATGTTTAATCAGGAACCGTTCTAAACATCATATTTTGGTTTTAATTTCAGGTGAAAATAAAGACAAAAATTCTCCAACATTTGGATGATTTTTTAATTATGTTGGTTCTAAACTTTAGGCTCACTTGTAACCTCTCTGAAGATGGCTCATGTGTGCCGAAAGCTTAGAACCAACATAATTAAAAAATTATCCCAATGTTGGAGAATTTTTGTCTTTATTTTCAACTGAAATTAAAGCCAAAATACAACGTTTAAAACGGCTCATGATTAAACATAATAGACATTCATTATCTCTTATATTTAACGGTATATGTTTAGAATATACATATATATATATATATATATATATATATATATATATATATATATATATGTGTGTGTGTGTTTGTCATGCACATACAAGCTTGTTTGACTGTATCACAGCTCATCAGTGTGGCTAGACATCTACTTGTTTCTGGTCAAAAACTCGATCGATTTAGTGTCCGTCGGAGTGTCCATTCCCTAAGCCATAGGCGCATAGAATGAGAGAAGGGAAATTTTAGCATGTTATATATAAGCAGTGAATACACACGCCAGTCACCTAAAGAACTCAATTCCTTGCTTAAAAGAAATTAATTTATTTCCTAAAAATGTCTTTGTTTACCTTAGGAAACGAAAGAGAGCAGATAAGTATATTTTAAGAATTGAGAATTTCCCACTCGACCTTGTGTCGCATCTTGTCTCAGTAGAGAGTCCAGGGTAAATAACAAGCGTTCCGCAATCATGATGACGAGAATTAAAGTATAGTATATGTTCCAGCAGCAGCAGCTGACAGCTAACCCACAGCTCCAGCTGTTTGCAGCAGTTTCAGATAGAAAGCTATCATCATCTTCAATTTGCCTTCGGCCATCGGCTCCAGTCTTCTTGCTCTAACCATTCTGGCAATGTGCAATTAACTGCCTTTTTCACAACAACACTCCCCAGAGACCACGAAACAATCCTTCTTAGAACAACGCCCACCACCGACCACGAAACGGTCCTTCTTAGAACAACGCCCTCCACTGACCACGAAACGGTCCTTCTTAGGACAACGCACAACGAAAAGGTCCTTTTTAGGACAACGCCCTCTAGCGACCACAAAACGGTGCTTCCTAGGACAACGCCCTCTAGCGACCACGAAACGGTGCTTCCTAGGACAACGCCCTCTAGCGACCACGAAACGGTGCTTCCTAGGACAACGCCCTCTAGCGACCACGAAACGGTGCTTCCTAGGACAACGCCCTCTAGCGACCACGAAATGGTGCTTCCTAGGAAAACGCCTTCTAGCGACCACGAAACGGTCCTTCTTAAGACAACTCACTCCAGCGATTATGAAACGGTCCTTCTTAGAACAACTCACTCCAACGACCACAAAACGGTCCTTTCTTAGGACAACGCTGATCAACGATTACGAAAAAATTGTCTCTCTCATGAAAACACTCTTCTCACTTCTACATGAGTTATTTATATATTTATTTGTCTTGTACGCTGTAACATTATTTTTGCTTAAGTATTTTTTTAAAAACAAAAAACTTGACAATATATATTTTTTTCATTTGAGCCTTCGTTTTGTTTCTTGCTGTTTTCCTTCATATCATGCGAATGGCACAGCAACAAATGATTCAGTCAGTCAGTTAAATGCCATACGTGATTCACGCTTTGGCGATCATGTCTGACTGAACAGAAGCTTTTCCCACAGTAGGTTGCCATTACTTTCTGCGGTAGACTGGTTCTTAACCAAGTCTATAGAACCCAATCTGTCCAGTTATTTAATCCATAGGATAAAAGACAGCTTGATACCTTTCCCAAGGGCATTTGTGCAGATGTCAATGCAACGAATTTCACTGGACTTTGAACTCAGCTGTCCGATTTCTAGTCCCGAGCCGATATCCACTGCACCGCAACGCACATCCTGATTAAGTCAGTTAAGTGCCATACGTGATACACGCTTGGGCGATCATGTCTTGAAAGAAACATGACTGACTGGGCAGAAGACTATCCCACGGTATGTTGCAATTGCTTTCTGCGGTAGACTGGTTGCCAGCCAAGGCTAGAAAACCCAGTCTGTCCTGTTATTTAACCCATAACTGGAGAGAAAAGACGGATTAATACTTTTCCCAAGGGTATTTGCGCGTAAGTGAATGTAAAGAATTTAACTGGAATTCGAACTCGGCTCCCTGATTTCTCGTTCCGAGCCGATATCCACTGCACCATAACGCACATTCTGATTACTTGACGTAAAAAAAACCCCACTGTATCCATTATGGTTTCAATTGAATGTACAACCGAGATGTTAGTCAGTACGTCAATACCCCTGATCCCCCCCCTATCCCCATATAACGAAGTCAGTTCGCTTGAAGCGATATTTATCTCTCAAGAGATCCAGGTTTGCCAACGTGTTGCAAGCCCTATCATCAAACGTAGTCGACGAGGTAGTGAGAACACTTGAAAATGTCGCGGAATCAGGGCTGTACATGCAATTGAAAAGTGCAATCATCAAGAAGAACGGAGGCTCTGACAAAGTGTTACTCTGCGAACTTTCCACCCACACCAGTGAAGGCGACAGAGCCCCGTCCCAGCTACTGCGCTTGATGAGAAGCCGCTTAGGCCAACACATCATGGTAGACCCCATCCACCGTTGTCTGTGGATGGACAGCTACCAACGACTGCAGCATAGATACTCGCACTAATGGTTCAAGTCACACTCCTGGACAAACTGGCTGACGTTGGTGACGGGATTTTTGCCACATGCAGTCAGGTAGTTAACTCACCAAGCCCACGATCCTGACAGCGCAAATGGAGACACGCAGAACACAGAAAAAATATTGGCAGACCTGCAAAATTAAATACAGCAAAACATGAATTAAATCTAATCGTATTATTTTCTATTTAAATGATTAATAATCATGATCATGTTTCTTTTTCTTTACACATTATTTTTAATAATAATCACAAAAAAAACGTAGCTGATTACATATTGAGAACTTGCTTCATTATCCAGTAGTTTTACCTTGTGATATTTTCATAGTGCAATGGCTTGAGAAGGTCAATTCTGTTTGCACGTGATTGACATGCATACTAGCGGTTGGCTGCTGTCGTAGGGGGTTGGCAATCACAAAAAAATATGTGAGAAATTAAATGAAGGGATAATTATTTCGGGGTCTCGTATATAAACTCGAGACAAGTTTTTATTCACCTACTAAATAAAACGAAACCTTAGTCCATTTCAGTAGCATGTGTGTCACACACCATATAAAATTCAGATCTGCTCTGGAACAGCTGATGTCAGCCAGTGACCTACTAACCAGTTAAAAAAGAGGAAAAGAAACCGCTGTAACATCATTTTTATTGTAAGTACAGCAGTTCATTCAGCCGGAATTCGAACTCGGCTCCCCGAGTTCGAATTCCGGCTGAATTCATCATTGCATTCACTTACGCGCAAATACCCTTGGGAAAGGTATTAATCCGTCTATTCCTTCCAGTTATGGGTTAAATAACAGGACAGATTGGGTTCTATAGACTTGGTCGGCAACCAGTCTACCGCAGAAAACAATTGCAACCTACTACAGGATAGTCTTCTGCCCAGTCAGTCATGTGTCTTTTGAGACATGATCGCCCAAGCATGTATCACGTATGGCACTTAACTGACTGACTGAATATTATTGTTTGAATCTTGATTAAGGCTTCTACTGGTCATTAAGTGAGGGATTGGTTTTCTATTATTATAAAGTAATAAACTGATCCCCCACTAATTACTACATAATAATAGAATACATCTCTTCTCCCTCTACCTAGGAGTCAAATAACAGGACAGATTGGATTCTATAGCCTTGGTCGGCAACCAGTCTACCGCAGAAAGGAATGGCAACCTACTGCGGGATAGTCTTCTGCCCAGTCAGTCATGTGTCTTTCGAGACATGATCGCCCAAGCGTGTATCACGTATGGCACTTAACTGACTGACAGCAGTTAGTAACTCTTAAAATGATTTTTGATTGGCTAGTTTGGGTGTAATCCACTTTTGGGGTTCCTTTCTTTTCTGAGGTGCGTCTTTTTACGGATTTTATTTTATTTATTTATTGGCTATGACACGTTAGTGAGTTGAAGGAGAAAAGGAAATGTATTTTTGCGTAGCTATCTTTGAATGTGTTTTTGTTTTTATTTATTTATTTTTCTATTTTATTGTGTTTAATACAAACACATCTAAAGCAAAAATTAGTTAAACAATGACGAAAACCTGAACCAAGTTGTAGTACAGGAAAAATGACCAGCATTTCATGTAAACAACACCGTTGTATCCAGTTACGAAGCGTGACGACATTATTTTCTATTCAGCAAGCAAATGTTGAGCGTTAAAGATACGAGTAGCAAAAGGCAAATTCTGTAAATATTACAAGGAAGTGAACTAGTGTCTTTTTCAGCAACTTCTGCTTCTACGATTAAATTGTCTCCAATGAAATCGATCCTGACTTGGCATACAGTCACGGCCCTGGGTGTGACGATAAACTGCATCTGGCAGCAAGGCCTCTGATTGTGAGGTTGTGAGGAGCATGGAATCACCTCTTAATTGCTGTTGTTCCCAGGTCCACCCTGACCCGGAGTGGTAGCATCTGTTAGGGTCCCAGCTATGGGCAAATAGTTACCCCCCCCCCCAAACTGGGGTCAAAACATTATGAAAGTATAAAAATAGACTGTTATAGGAAAATATACATTTTTGAAGAAAAAATATTACCGACAATACAGTTTCGAAGAAAAAAATATTGCCATATTGAAAGAAAGAAAAAAAAATTACCAGCAATACATTTTTGAATACAAAACTAGAAGACATCTTCAGTTTCTAAAATAAAAATAAAAATTCATCAAAATCTGACTAAATCAAACTTGTCAATATAACTGAACCTTAAAAAATACCTTAGAACACTATTCTTTTTTTTTTTTGCGTTAAATAACCCACAAAGTTAAAAGCCATTAAACAAAACTCAAACTCAATTGCAGTCACTTTCTCACAGACATGACGCGACTTCCTTCTGTTTTTTTTTTTCTACAAATATTTTCATGTCAACTTTTTTTTTTTACAAGTTTTTTTTCCCTGATGCCCCGACCACATGAATTTCAGCCTTTACCGTTGAAACAGTTAAATGTAACCGCCACTTTGACGCGGATAATTTTCTCGCACTTCCCACCTGTGGAACTCCCTTCCGTTTACTTGTTTTCTAAGATAGCTACAAACTCCAAAAAATGTAAAAGCAACATCAATCGCTATTTTCTATTTCCTCGAATCCCGTTCTTCTTTTATTCTTTCCTCAGTCATCCCCCCCCACTGCATCCAGTTTTTTCTTTCACTGTAACCCCCATGCGCACTGGTGGCGGTCTCGCTTTGCCTGGGGTGAAATGGGGAGAAATGATTAAAAAACAAAAACAGAACAAAACATCAATTTAAGGACTCTGAAAAGTAGTTTTCATGTACTTGACGGGGGTGGGGGGGGGCTAGGAGATACATAAACAAATATTTTTCAAGATGTTGTCATTTTGCTCGTGATACGATAAATTTAATTCCTGTGTCAATTTCCCGAAGTCGAGTTTTATTTTTTAAAAAAGAAATAATTATCAATTATTTATGAATGTGTAGTGTCCCGTTTGTAGTGCAGTGGATATCGACTCAGAACGATAAATCGGGAAGCCGAGTTCGAATCCCAGTTGAATTCCTTGCATTCACTTGCGCACAAATACCCTTGGGAAAGGTATTAATCCGTCTCTTCCCTTTAGTTATGGGTTAAATAACAGGACAGATTGGGTTCTATAGCTTTGGTTGGCAAACAGTCTATCGCAGAAAGCAATGGCAACCTACTGCGGGATAATCTTCTACCCTCAGTCAGTCATGTGTCTTTCGAGACATGATCGGCCAAAGCGTGTATCGCGTATGGCACTTAACTGACTGAGTGAATATAATAGTTAAAAAGTAAATCTCTTCCCCCTCTGCTTGGCAACCAGTCTACCGCAGAAAGCAATGGCAACCTACTTCGGGATAATCTTCTACCCAGTCAGTCAGTCATGTCTCTTTCGAGACATGATCGCCCAAAGCGTGTATCACGTATGGCACTTAACTGACTGACTGAATTTCCCGTTTACTGGGCACGCTGTAAGATCCATGATGAAAGTGGAGTAACTGGAGAAGGTGTAGTTTTCAAGAAAAAAAAAAAAAAAAAAAATATATATATATATATATATATATACAGTCACACCCCGATCAACGGTATCGACCTGGCGGCTAAACTGTAGAAGGAAAGTCGAAAACACTTCTCTTCAACTAAACTATGCCAAGCGGCCATCGATCAGTCGCTAGCCTGGGCGTAGAAGGTGTGCCTCAAAGATAAACGTTTTTATCAGTGGGTGAAGCAAATTCTGAGAGGAGGGATGGTGTCACCTCAACATGCTTGATGCAAAAGAAAGTGATTTTCTAACCGGAAAACCATTGCACTATTTTGCGTTGAATGTCATCATGGGCCACAATTAGATAGCCGGGAGCGGCGGCTATAGAGGCGCAAGATGCCCGAACTGGATATACTACAACTGTATACAAACTAAATTCATCTTTTTCATCTGCCGTGTCCATTCAGGACGTAGGCGATCATGGACTTCTACTTGGCTCTGTCTCTTGTCGCTCTCAATATTTTTCTTCATATCTCCCGCAAACCCCGCTCCACCATCCATTTGCTCAGGTTTCTCAAATATGTCCTGTGAGTATTAAATTCTCCATGCCCTCTTTCTTCATTACGTGTCCCAGGAACCTCGTCTTTTTCTTCCTGGTGTCAAGTATGAGTTTTCTTCTCACTTGCATCCCCTCCAACAATTCATCGTTGCTCAGTCCATGGTTATCCTCAACATCTGTTGTGGAGTAGATTTCGTACTGAAGGTTAGAATCGGGCTAAGGTGGTTGCTAATCGACTTAACGTACCCCAAAATGTTAGGAACTTGGTAATCTTCCACTGAAAGCCGACTCCTTAGTATTCGGCTAACTGCCGACAAATATCAACTGCCTGGTCGTTCTACTGAACTCCAATAAAACTCCTATGAACTTCCCAAGTACTTCTCAAGAACTTCCTGTTAATTCTTATTAATATAGGAGGGAGAGTTCATTATCTGAGGAATAGGTGTGTTTTACCATAACACCACATTTCTACTGCCTCAAGCCTCTCCTTCATTATTGATGAGATCGTCCCGTATTCACTTTTATTCAGAAGAACAGATATCACATAGCAATCCAGCACTCTTTTCTTTGTTTCTAATGAGATTTTCCTGTCTTTCAGTACTTAACTGGTAAGCCCTTGAAATGCTTCCTTGGCTATGCCAATTGCGTCTTTAGATCTCCGTGTCGCACTCCCCATCCTCTGTCAGAACAATTCCCAGGTGTTTAAATTTCTTTACTTGTTTCATTTGAGTAACTCCGATCTGTAGTTGGCATTAAGAAGCGGAAAACAAAAAATTAAGAGTTCGACGATAAAAGGCAAGAGATCAGCAGAACTTAGGAAATTTGATTGATCTGTTTTGTCAGTCAGTCACTCGGTCAGTTCAGTCAGTCAGTCAGTTCAGTGTCATACGGGGTATACGCTTGAGTCATCATGCCTCTTTTGATCCGTGAATGACCCGGCAAAAGATTTTCCCGCAGTAGATTACGATTTCTTTCTGCGGTAGACTGGTTGCCAACCTAAGCTTTAGAACTCAATCTGTTCGGCTATTCAACCCACAGCTGGAGAGAGAAGAAAAGATGGTATTTACACGTAAGTGAATGCAACAAATAGTATTTGCGCGTAAGTGAATGCAACAATTCAACTGGAATCCATTGTACCTAAAAAAAAACTTATCTAATAGTCGGTCAAGCAATCAAGTATCCTACGTGATACATGCTTAGACGTTCATGTCTCTTTTGCTTCATAACTGACCAGGCAGAAGATTATTACGTAATAGATTGCTATTTTCTGTTGTAGATTATGCAGACATCCTGAGGATATAGGTCCCAGCCTGTCCTGCTATTCAGCCTATAGCTTGGGAGAGATTAGATGGATTCATACTTTCCCCAAGTGAAATTAACGCGTAAGTGAATTTAACGAACCCAACATGAATTCGAACTCAGCTCTCTGGTTTCTCTTTTCTAGGTTTTATCCATTACACCACAACGCAAATCTTGAATCCTATTGTTTTCCTCTCGCTACATTGGAGTGTCTTTGGTAAACAGAACACTAGCCCTTATTGGCTATTAACTGATACTCATTAATTTCAGTGGACTGGGGTAAGAAATGGCTCGTAAATTTTAATGCTTCCAAAACGAAGCTTCTATCAATTAACTATCATAGACAATCGCACCAACCTTCCATTAGCATGGAACAGGCTTGCCTCCCACTACGTCTTCTTGGCCTCACACTCTCAGCAGACCTCAAGTGGAATGACTATATCGAATCCATTGCTAAATCCGCTGCTATGAAAGTCGGATCTCTGTGCAGGACCTGGAAGTTTTTTTCCGTCTGAATCTATCCTGCATATATATAATTCTACCATCCGCCCGCGTATTGAATACTGCTGCCACATCTGGTCGGGTGCCTCTGCTATTCTCCCCGAGCTTCTTGACAAAATCCAACGGAGAATCTGTAATGTGATCGATACCGACTTGGCAGACCAGCTGCAGTCACTCTCTCACCGGTGTAACGTGGCTTCCCTGTGTTTCTTCTATAAATATTTTCACGGCTTCTGCTCCGATGAACTTAGACCACTGGTGCCCCCTAGGCATGAATTTGCACGAGATACTAGATTAGCAACTAGGTCCCACCCTTTTACAGTGAAACCGATAAAATGTAACCGCAATTTCTACTCCAACAGCTTCTTTTCTCGCACTTCCCACCTGTGGAATTTCCTTCCACATACTTGCTTCCCCGACAGCTACAATCTCCAGGAGTTTAAATGTAAGGTTAATAGACACCTCCTAAGACACTAACTCGCATCCATTCTCTCAAACACTCTTCCTATCTACATCCTTACCTGTCTATCACCCTCCTTCTGACATTTCCTATATCTAACCACTTTTCTCATCACCTTCCCCTATATAACCCCCTGCGCAATAAATAGCAGTAACATTAGCCCCATTTTCTATTTCTGCCGATACTGTTATAGCTGGCCTACATACACAAAATGCAAAATCTTCTTCTTTTATGTGCCACATCCTTTCAGGACGTAGGCGATCATGGCTTTCTACATCTCCCAGTTAGCACGCCTTCTTCTGTTGCACCATGCAACCCTCATTCCGTCATCCACCTGATCAGGTCCTTCAAATATGTTATCCGCTGCATTCCCCTGTCCTCTTTTTCCTCTATCTGGCCTGTTAGTAACAGGTTCTCCAAGCCCTCCTTCCTCATTGCATGTCCCAAGAATTTTAGTTGACTCTTTCTGATGCTTAGTATTAATTTCATTTTCGTTTCCATCCTTTCCAAAATCTCGTCATTGCTCACATACTCGGTTCATGATATCCGCAGCATCCTTCTGTAGAACAACATTTCAGCTGCTTCAAGTTTTTCCTTCATTTTCGAAGATATTGTCCAGCATTCACTGCCAGATTAAAGAACCGACATCACATAGCAATCCAGTACTCTCTTCCTTGTTTTTAGCGAAATTGTCCTGTTTCTTAATACTTTACTCAACTTCTGGAATGTTTCTTTCGCCATGCCAACTCGCCTTCAGATCTCAGTGTCGCACTTTCCGTCTTCTGCTATAACACTTCCCAGGTATTTAAATGATAGCTTGCACAAATTTAACTGACACTAACAATTTTCCTTTGTTTCTTTTTCTCGATACAGATACGCAGCTGAGAAAAAATAAAATACTGAGAGGTATCCGGTCTTAGGCAACATATACCCGAAACTGCACTACCTCATTGCACTAGAGGGATGGATCAGTGGTCGCCACTGGAGTCAGCGTAACCTACAGTTGTGAGGGGCTGGCAATTCTTGGCCTTGGCCTGAACATACACGTTTGGGTTCCCCACCATGATCTTGACTTTGTGTCACATCACGTCTCGGTAGGGAGACGAGATAAATATCCACATCTTTATGGATTTAGTTTAGTCTGACACAAGGTTGTAAGTGTGAACTTCCCAGTCAGGATTTAATGTTTTTCTTCTTAAACCTGCTGAAAATTGAATGTTATCAATATTATCAATGGCTTTCGAGACAAGTTTGTTTACCAGTACTCTGTGGTAGTTGTCCTAGGAAGGAATATGTGAGTTTCTTATTAATTAAAAAATTCAAATTTTTTTATTGAATTTCTTTGACATTGTCATGATCAGTCAGTTAAGTGCCATACAAGATACACACTTGGGCCATCATGTCTTGAAACAGACATGATTGGCTATGCAAAAGATTTTCTCGCAGTAGGTTGCCATTACATTCTGCGGTAGATCGGTTGGCAACTAAGGCTATAGAACCCAATCAGTTCTGCTATTTAACCCATAACTGGATAGAGAAGCAACGATTTAATACCTTTCCCAAAGGTATTTGTGCGTAAGTGAATGCAACAAATTCAACTGGAATTCGAACTCGGATCACTGATTTTTCATTCTGAGTCGATATCCATTACACCAGAATGCACATCCACACTGTCATGATACCAATTGCATAAAATGTAATCAAATATCTGACTGCTTAAACCGAAGCCTGCATCTCCTCTTCTCCCCCCCCCCCCACCAACTTTGACATTTCTGGCGATGCTGTTATGAGTGACCTACATGCACAAAATGCAAAATGGCTCGTACAAATTCAACTGACATGTTTTATCGAAGGCCTTTGCCATCTTGGTTGACCTTGCACTGATGATTACTGCTATTTTTCCTTCTCTCTCTATCTCTCTCTACATCTCTCTCTATCTCTCTAGTATTGTGAGTCAGGCGAAACCAACAAGATCAACCTTTTAACATTTACACACACACACACAATGAGAAATGATTTTATGCATGAAATACTTGCGGGACACACGTCTCTTTCTAATGCAACTAAAATGCGATACAGTAACATGTGATAGTAATTGTTTTCATTTACTTTATATCATCTTCTAGACACATACTATAAAAAAAATCACTTGACGGGTAGACATTTCTTGGTTTTAAATCTCGGTCAAGATGGTGAAAAATAAACAAACTGTGCAACTTACATAGAAAAATAGATGAGTACACTAAATAAATCAGAAAGTCAAAAAGGTTTCCAATGCAAAATTCCAGTTCTCTCACCTTTCTCCCCCATCTCTTTCTCTCACACACACACATATATATATATATATATATATATATATATATATATATATTAAGCTCAGATGTTGTTCAGAATTTATGTCAACTTCTCTGTTTTAATTGCTGACGTTTTATTTCTGAAGACACGTCAGCCAAAAGGCGTCTAAAATCCCCCTCTTATAATTTTTATTTTTCCTTTTTAATTGAGATACCGTTGTATCTTTCTTAATAAAAAGATGATCCTTTAAAAAATATATTTCTAAATCTAATCTAAACTTATTTATAAATGGAACTTTGTCTGTCTGTGTGTGTGTCCGTTACCTATAGACTCCGAAACGGCTGAACCGATTTTCTTGAAGATTTACAGTTGTACTATAAGCGTCTGCGAGTGTTCTTAGCTAGATCTTGTGTCGAGGTACGCCAGATAAATATCGAACATCGATAATCAAAAACAAATCGGGTTATAGAAGGAGTGGTCCGATTTTAATCAAATTTAATACACTCATAGACAAAGACATAAGAAACGCTATTCAGAAGTTTCAAGGTTGCAGTTCTTACAATAGTGCAGAAAATCTATTACATATATATATATATATATATATATATATATATATATATATATAAATAAGGCAAAATGTTTGTGTGTGTGTCTGTTTATCTGTCTGTATGTCTGTATTTTTTTTTCAACACTTTTATTTTAGTTTTTGCTTCAGGTTTGGCCCTAAGTAAATATAATTGTAGTTCTTAGTCTCAGCCATGATACCATTTACTCAGAGGACTTATTTAGCCTTCAAAATTCAGTTTACGACGAAAAAAAACTTATTTGATATCGATACCAGAAAATCAAAATTTGACTTACATCCATTCATTTTTCTTTCGGTCTACGGTTTCGCTTTAACTGGAAACAATTATTGCTTTTAGTCTTTCGTGCCAGCATCCAAAGAGTCTGAGCTCCAGGACCATGGATTAATTTTAAAGCTTTCATTACACCCGAGCAACGCCGGGCTATACTGCTAGTACATATATATAATGTGTAGATGTTTGTCACTTTAACTGAGAAGCGTTATTCCAACTTCAAAGTTTCAGTGAGGCATTAGTGTAATGTCTTCACTTTTCAGTAAAAGCCCTGAAGAGCGAAGACATCACAATAATGCGTTCACAAAACTTCGAAGCATAACTCTACTCAGTTAAGAGACACACTTCTACTTATTTAATTTCTATTAATGTTCTATCTTTAATTTTTTTTTTTTTTTTTTTTGCATAGTTCAAACCAAGTCTTGAGCTGATGGTTTCTTTGAACCATAAAACTGACAGTTGCCATACAGTGTTCCAATGTTCATACTGTCTATATCTATAAATACATTGAACACAATTCAATTTCCATATAAATACCACGAATTTTATATATATATATATATATATGTGGCTACCAGTCTGGATTTCGGGCATCAGTAAATGTAATTAATTACAGTTAGATTAATGTCCTCATCTGTTTGCTACAATCAATACATTTTAGTAGATGTGCCCTCCCTTCACATGGTAGACAGAATGAGAACAATCTGCACTCATAGATTCAGTTAAAAATTCCCTGAAAGTCACACTTGAAGAAGGCCAGATAATGCAGCAGCTGAAACAATGTAATCGTAACAACAAAGATGATGACATAGGTTCATTTTGTAAATAATTATGACTACCAAGTTTTGTTGATCATCTATATATCCACAGAACAAATCTTCAGTCAGTCAGTTAAGTTCCATACGTGATACACGCTTTGGACGACCATGTTTCGAAAGAGACATGACTGACTGGGCAGAAGATTATCCCGCAGTAGGTTGCCATTGCTTTCTGCAGTAGACTGATTACCAGCCAAGGCTATAGAACCCAATCTTTTCTATTATTTAACTCATAAATGAAGGGAAGAGATGGATTAATACCTTTTCCACGGCTATTTGCGCATAAGTGAATGCAAAGAATTCAACTGGAATTCGAACTCCGCTCCCCGATTTGCCGTTCCGAGTCGATATCCACTGCATCACACTGCACAACAAATCTTACCTCTTCTTAAAAGACATATAAAGATTTCTTTAGCGACCAGGACATTTAAAGCGTGTCGTTTTTTGACTCTTATGTTAGACTTCTTAGTCCTGTGCACCTCTTAAGTATTTAATGGAAAACAAATTTAATTAGAGCAGGTCCTTTTTCTTTTGATACAAGGATCTCTACCGATATGCTCATACCCATTGGAAGGTTGGCATTAGTTAGCATAAAATCTTTGACCGGCCTCATGCTGCATAGTCTTGTAAGCAACAAATATTCATGTACTGTGTGTTGTGATGCATACTTTTCTTCAACTTGATCTGATATGTTTGCCTACATTTTGGTAGGAAAGCCTCACTTCATGCGACGCACCAATAAGATTATCTGTCCAATTCCGTGTCAGGGATTGGAGATGTATTTTCCGCTTCTCACCACAGTTGAATGACAAAGCATACCAGCGGTGACATTTTGGAAATGCTCTGAATTCCTCATCAGGAGATAACAAGTTACGCTTCATTAAAACCACTGAAATCTTTCTTTTTGTCCTTTCAACACTACTAAATGAAATATTCAAGACTGGCTTATTTGCTTATAAACCTCGGACTATGACATACACAGTCCTTAACAGACATATGGCTTTAGCTCATCAATACATTCATTCATACATACATAAGTGTGTGCGTGTGTGTGCATATATGTGTATGAGTGTATATATATGTGTGTGTGCATATATATATATATATATATATATATGTGTGCACATCATGTGTGCATGTATATATGTGTGTGTGTGCACATCATGTGTGCATGTATATATGTGTGTGTGTGCACATCATGTGTGCATGTATATATGTGTGTGTGTGCACATCATGTGTGCATGTATATATGTGTGTGTGTGTACACATCATGTGTGCATGTATATATGTGTGTGTGTGCACATCATGTGTGCATGTATATATGTGTGTGTGTGCACATCATGTGTGCATGTATATATGTGTCTGTGTGTGTATTGAGCACTCTGGAAGAATGGCAGACTTTGAAAAACAGTAGCTACTCTGGCATCTACGCATCATTCATTCAGCAATGAATTAGAACACTTTCAGCTATTGGGCGTGTATAATGATAATATACATGCTAAAAAGTCTACTTCCACCGAGCGCCCGTAGCTGAGAGGTAGGATCGCCGACTGACGCCAATTCGGTCGGGTTTCGAAACAGATCTGTCTGCGGATGACTATATATATATATATATATATACACAAACAGACACACGCACACACACACACAGTGTGCGATGGATACATTGTTCTCTAAATTACACAAAAATGAAAATAACCTTGACATCTCATTTTAACAGATGTATTTACTAAAATTACGCAAACATATCTTGAAATGCTGAAGAGTAAATTTATTCAATACAATCGCCATTGGTTTCAAGCATGACCTCCAGACATCTTTGGAATCTCCTGCATCTCTTCTGTATGATCTCCTTGATTAAGTTGGTAAATGCAGCCATGATCCTTGCGTTCAGTTTATTTTTGATGTTACAAAGAGCTTTGTTGGTCTTTCACTCAACTGCACACCACACATAATCAAGAGAGTTGCAGTATGGGAGTTAGGTGGCCTGATGTAAAGTGTTATATGATCACAGAAATTGTCTGACAGTCACGAGTGGAATCTTCTGCTCGTGTGGCATGGTGCAGAGTCCTGCTGCCAGACATAAGGTCTTCCAGGAGCAGCCGTCTTGACCCAGGGCAGCACTACCTCCTCAAGGCCCTTGACGTAGGCGTCTATGTTCAGTGTGATGCCCTGTGAGAAAATGAACGGAGGTACAATATCACCATCACTAGTGATCGCTAGAAACAGCTTTGTAATCACCATTAAACTCCTCCAACTCTTTCCAAATTCTCTGCACTGTCCTTAGATTGTCCAAATACTCTGAAATGATTGTATTGAAGCTTATAGCACGAATGCCAAACAGAACATCATGCTGTTTCAAAATTTCTGCCAGAGAAGATTGTGCCATGGTGCTTTTTTTCTCACAGATGATGCCCAACTGACCCTACTAGGATGTACAATCAAAAAAAGTAAAAAACAAAACAAATGCATGAAATTAAAAATATAAAATGCCAAAAATTTGCCTATCGCACCCTATATATGTGTATGTGTATGCATGTGTATATACATATATATGTGTGTGTATTTATGTATATATATATATATATATATATATATATGCATGCATGTGTAAGTGTGCGTATATATATTTATGTATGTGTGTGTATGTATGTATATATATATATATATATATATATGGATGTATGTGTATATATATGTATGTGTAAGTGTGCGTGTACATATATATGTATATGATCTAATTATGGTTTTGGGCAGAACAGGCAAGTATCTCATCGGTGTAAAAGATATGAACTAAAATTCTGTGATTTTAATAAAGTACCATTTAATAGCGTGCCCAATGAGAAACAAATTCAGAAATGGTGAATTCAGCACATCACTCAATACATCCCGGGGCTAACTAATAAAACAACAACTTTTTTGGCAAAATTCGACTTTTTTATCAACATAGTCTCCTTCTAGGGTGATACACTGATTCCAACGCTTCTCTATCAATTCGGTGCCTTTTTTGTAGAACGATTTGTCTTTGGCCTCCAAATACAACTCAGATTATGATATCACTTCTTCATTGGAGCCAACTCTCTTTCCCTGGAGCATTATTTCTAGGTCTGTAAACAGTCAGTCGTCATTGGGGGCCAGATCTGGAGAATAGGGTGGATGTGAAAGTGCAATTCATGTAGTTTCGCCATCGTTGCGATCGACTTGTGACACGATGTGTTGTCTTAGTGAAAGATCACTTTCCCTTCTTCATTTTTTTGGCGATTTCTTCCTTCAAACGCATCAACAATGCTATATAATATTCGCTATTGATTGTTCTTCCTTTTTCAAGATAATCGAGGTACACGATACCTTGCACATCCCAAAACACCGAAGCCAAAACCTTGATGTTTGCATCTTTGGTCGCATTGGACGACTTTCAACTGCTGCTGTCCACTTAGCTGACTGCCGACTTGATTTAAGTGAAGTGGTGGATCTATGTTTGATCCATTGCCACATATTTACGCAAAAAACTCCTTGTCGCATTGAAACAGTTGCAAACAATGCTCTGAATTGTTAACGTGTTATTGTTTTTTATCGACTGTGAGCACCCACTTTGCACACAGATTTTTCATTGACAAATATTCATGTAAAATGGTGAATACACTGCCTTCTGATATTTTCAACTCCTCTGCTATCTCACGAAAGTTCAATTTACAATCGGCCAAAACAAGTTTGTGGATTGTTTTAGTGTTTTCCGGGACAACTACCTGTTTTTGGTTGAGGTGAACGTTCAGCATCATTTGTGTCTGTGAGACTGCATTTAAAGTCAGCATACCACCTCTTAACCATTGTTTCTGATGGAGCTGAGTCCAAATAACTTATCAAGCCATTGCTTTGCTTGAACAGTATTTTTCCTATTAAGAAAGCAATGCTTCATCAGCACACAAAATTCAGATTTTCTTCATTCTTTTAAAGATTTGCAACAGTAGCTTCACTTAAGTAACTTTAATTTTTAAACTAATAATCCGATTGGGCCCAAATTTTGTTTAGTGCCATTTGAAGGTTGGTAGTTCATAAAAATCATATGAATTTTTTATTAGTGGCGCCATCTATATGCCAGGCCCGGGACTTATTGAGTGATGTATTATCTGAAAAAAGAAAATTGCATGAAGCCTTTCTTTATTTTATTATTATTATTTCACAGTAAATATCAATAAAAGTCAAAGTTAGAAATGAACATATTCAAAACAAAACAAAAAAAGGAAGCGACACGTTATATTAAATCCAGGGACACACAAGCACACACACATGTATATATATATGCACATATATGGGTACATGCAGACACAAAATCTACACATTTATACACAAACACACACATAGACCGTGTAAATGAAGACACATAATTTGATTGTATAGGAAACAGATTAAATTGCTCATAAGAGCAAGAATAATGACTGAGTAGCAAATGAAAAACAAGTGCGTGATACAAGATCCGCAAGTGAGACACCTTTTGACTTGGTATCAATTCTGACAATCGATAGCCGACAACAACTAACTGGGTAATATTTGATATTTATGTCTTGTGGCAAATGAACCGAACCGGAACAAAACACAAAACTTGGATTCATCCAAGACAAAAATGAAGAACACTTCATTCTGTAGCAGTAAGATTGCACCATAGATAAATTGAACGAGTTATCATTGAATACAGGTAACAATAATTATTGAACGAGTTATCATTGAATACAGGTAACAATAATTATTGAACAACTTATCATTGAATACAGGTAACAATAATAATTGTCGACACCAAGTCCCATGCCAAAGTGAAAACAGATTTTACCCAAACACTTTTGTTTTAAATATAAAAAAAATTGCAAAGGAAGAAACAAAAAGCAGAAAAAAATCTACAGTCTTATTTCTGTTGATATTAACCTCAACTCATAGAAGAGGCATTGTTCTTTATTGTGTTTTTATTGTGTATTATGAGGGTTTAATGCAGTACCTGAACAACAAAGTTAATTTACTTTCACTGAGTGTTAGCGGATGTGCATTGTGGTGAGGTGGATATCGACTCGGAACGAGAGATTGGGGAGCCGAGTTCGAATTCCAGTTAAATTCCTTGCATTCACTTACACGCAAATACCCTTGGGAAAGGTATTAATCCGTCTCTTCCCTCCAGTTACGGGTTAAATAATAGGACAGATTGGGTTCTATAGCCTTGGCTGGCAACCAGTCTACCACAGAAAGCAATGGCAACCTACTGAGGGATAATCTTCTGCCCAGTCAGTCATGTTTCTTTCGAGATGTGATCGCCCAAAGCGTGTATCATATATGGCACTTGACTAAATGTAATAGTCAGAATCATAAGGCTTCTACTGGTCATAAAGTGGGGGATTGGTTTTATATTGTTATGAAGTAATAAATTGATCCCCCCACTAATTACTATTTAATAATATAATCAATCTCTTCCCCCTCTAGCTATGAGTCAAATAACAGGACAGATTGTGTTCTATAGCTTTGGTCTGGCAACCAGTCTACCGCAGAAAGCAATGACAACCTACTGTGGGATAATCCTCTGCCCAGTCAGTTATGTCTCTTTCGAGACATGATCGCCCAAGCGTGTATCACGTATGGCACTTAACCAACTGAGTGTTAGTGAAAGAATGTCATAACCTTATGTTTCATCAGCATTTAATAAAACATTTGGAATAAAAATAAACCAAGAGACACTCTGTGGGTGTAACTTTGTGTCTGGCAACATCCAGCAGCAGTTTTCCATAGCTTGTGTGCCCCTTTCTGCCTATGCTGCAGTGGATGCAAGCAAAAAAAGAAGAACTGTTTATTTCTAGTTCATGATGCCAAAATGATGTCATCATTAGGAGCCTAATTTTAACCAATGAGCAAGCTTCTTTTATTGATTGCATACTACACCCTCAAAATAAGGAGTATAACTTTTATTCTTTCTTGGGCTGATTCCTTTTAATTGTAACTGACTTTAATGATATCCTTTCATTTTATTTCCCTTACTTTTTATCACAACTCTCATATTGTTGTTCTGTGATTGTTAAGAAATAATGCTTATCAGAAATTCAAAAACAAATGTTCATATTTAAGTGTTTATAACTTGTAGATCTTCATAGTCTCATCATAAAGGCAGCTTCTTTGATCAAAGCAAGATAAAAAAAAAGAACCAAACAAAAATGGGATAAAAGTTGGGATTTCAATAGAATCTTTTGATATCTTATCTTTTGATCTGTCAATTTTAATCTAATTGGTACTACTGTCATATTTATGTCTTTATTTGTGTATGGTTGCTGAATTTTTCTCAATGTGAAATTATCCTAGATGTGTTCTAAATGTTTGCTATTGTTTTCTTTAATCTGTGGGGGAGTCTTGTCAATGCTAGATATAAGGTCATAAAGGAATGCTTTGTTGACACAATTTTCTTCATCTTTGTTGCTGTTATTATAACATTTTGGCGGATCTGAAGGAGACTACCGCCACCTTTTGGCGGATCTGAAGGAGACTACCGCCACCTTTAAATTTGTTGTTTTTCATTTTTTTTTTTTTTACTTTGTTTCAGTGCAATTTTATCAATTAAACCCTAAACTTTCTGACTGACGAAGAAAATTTGTAAAAATTTCAACAGTTAGACAATTTTAGGTAGGGGGCTCAGTTTTTCGTAAATCGATCCTGTGCAATTAACTTTTTTGCTTGCGCATATTCAATAACTGAATCCTTTGCGAAATTTTTGAATAAAGCCATTCTTGGAGTTTCCGATGAAGATGCCATCGTAAGAACTAAAGAAAACTTGAATAAAGACAAAAACAAGAGCAAAAAAACTCGTCCCCCCCCCCCCAAAAAAAAAACAAAAAAAAAGCCACCCCAACGCGAGCGGTTCCAAAATGGAGGATCGGTTTACTATAACGTTGTATGAGAAACTGAGCCCCCAATTGTTTAAATATTGTAATTTTTCTAAATTTTTTAGGCTTATCACGTTGAATACACCGGTTCTCGCTCGATCACCGAAGTTAAGCAACGTTGAGTCAGCAACTTTGAGTTAAGCAACTGGTCAGTACTTAGATGGGTGACCGCTTGGAAATACCAGGTGCTGTAAGCGTTTAGTGACGGATGTGCGTTGTGGTGCAGTGGATATCGGCTCGGAAAGAGAAATCGGTGAGCCGAGTTCGAATTCCAGTTGAATACCCTGCATTCACTTAAGCACTGGTACCCTTGGGAAAGGTATTAATCCATCTCTTCCCTCCAGTTATGGCTTAAATAACAAGGGTAGGACTTGGGGACCCTACTCTTAAAAACAAATCCCAATGAATCGTGAAAAGAAAAATGTTGTAAAAATAAAATAACCTTACCCAAAAATCACTGGTTATGACCTTTAAAATGATCCCATAAGGATTGATAGGTCGTTAAGTTTCAAAAACAAACTAAATTTTTTTTGATAATCAGAAACTTCATGTAATAATCGATAAGACTGCGCTGAAAAAAGTTTTAAAAAAAATGGAAAACAACAAATTTAAAGGTGATGGCAGTCTCCTTCAGATCTGCCAACATTTAAACTATTAAGTCTTTCAGCCTTCATCAATTGTCTATTCGACCAGATAATCAATAGAAAATTCTAAATTGAACCCTTTAATTTACAAGGATAGATTGTTCTTGTTTCACTGTCCATCTCTAGGGATATATCCTCTATTTACAATATTTAGATTGTTTGAACTGTTGTCGTCATCTTTATTGTCATATTCATGATGTTTTGGCTGTTGTACACTCCGACCTTCAAGTTGTATACACTGGCATTTCACACTGAACTCTTTTTGTCTACCGGGGTAGATTGTTCTAGATCTGTGTGCCACGCCTTTTCTGGATATTTTAGCTTCACTTCTTTCTCTTTAGTAACTCAACTCTAAAAGTTTTTGTTCACCTCTGCTGTATCCAGGTATTGAACTCACAACTCTTTGGGTCAAGTCACTGGATTACAATGTAAATAGTGTATGTCAGAAATAAAGACAGACCTCATCTAGTTTTTATTTTTAGTACTGTTCAGTTATTGCTTACCAAGTTTCCACTAAGTCCAAATACACACTGCCTGGACCAGAAATTGAACCACATGTCACCAACTTCATAAACCAAGGTTTTAATCAACTATGATAGCAGCAATAACCAAGAAAATAATAAATTGAATGTCAGTGCCATGCGTTATGCACGCAAAGGCGATCATGTCTTGAAAGAGACATGACAGACTGGGCAGAATATTATCCCGCAGTAGGTTGCCATTGCTTTCTGTGGTAGACTGCTTGCCAGCCAAGGCTATAGAACCCAATCTGTTCTGTTATTTAACCCATAACTGGAGGGAAGAGACGGATTAGTACTTTTCCCAAGGGTATTTGTGTGTAAGTGAATGCAAGGAATTCAACTGGAATTTGAACTCGGCTCCCCATTTTCTCATAGCGTAAATAAGAACTCTTTATCCCAGAACCTCAGACAGAGAAGAAATGGCTGCTTTGTGTTTTTTTTTTTTGTTGTTTTTTTTTTTAGTAAACCATAAATTTTGGTATTTTAAAGCAATATTTGATCAATCATGACCATGTCCTGATTATTAACCTAAACCCCATCGATTCCAACGAGGGGATCGTCAGTATTTCTGTAATTTATTTTTTACAGGAAGTGTGCTGGCTCTTGCAAACCTCTTTATCCCCCAGACAATATAGACTGGTTGCCAACCAAGGCTATAAAACCCAATCTGTTCTGCTGCTTAACCCATAGCTCAAGTGAGAAGAGATGAGTATTTGCACATAAGTGAATGCAACAAATACACCTGGAATTCAATCTTGGCTTTTAAAGTTTTTATTCTGAGATTATATTTACTACACCACAACAAACATCCACTCAATTATTAGCTAAAATTTTAATAAATTTGTTGAAACTTTTGGTAATATAAATTATTTTATGTTTATCTCTATTTTTATAAATGTTTGAATTATTAGATAAAAATTGTTTTGTTTTTTTTTAATTGTAAGTATCATTATCCATGATAACAATTCCACCTCCTCTGCAAGATGTCCCATAACAAAAACGTTAACCTAAGAACTTGAGTATGAGAGATAAGGAAAATAGAAGAAGCTGCACTTTAGTGCAACTTCTTTATCCAATATCACAAGATAATATAAAGTCAAAATATTGGCCTAAGAATTCAAGTAATGTTCTTAAATAGTCTCATCAGATCTGGACTCTCATTCGGATGTCATGCATAGCATCAAAATCATTCAGAAATGTCAAAACTGTTAGCTATATACACATATTTTCGACAATTAAAATGATTTCAAGTGAATAAATCCTCTAGGTCTTAAAGAAGAGAATAGTTCATTGGATGATATAGAATCACAAAGAACTTTACCAAATAACAAAGACCACACGACAGTAGCAACAACTAAAATGAATAGCATATGTAAATAGAATGGAAAATAAGGATATAATCAAGATGTTGATTTTCCGCACAAAGGCTCAAGTATGAAGCGAATACCAAAGATTGAGCCATTCCTCTCATAGAAGCTTAAAGATTAACTTGTTCAACATAGTTACACACTTTTTTCATCAGTTATTTCGATTGAAGCAAATCTAATCAAACTGATTTAAAATTAAAAGATAACAACATTTGATTCTGTCTCTGTGCGTTTGAGAAAGATTTCTCTTAATACTAATTTAAAAGTAGGCCATCTTGTGTTTAACAGTAAGTATTTTTTCTGGGAACCAAAATTGTATTACTTAATTTAGGACAATTAAGAATGTCTGCTAAGAGAAGAAACAAAATTCAAATACTTCCAAATTACAAATGGTAAAAGAAAAACAAAGTTTCAAGTTCATTTTTTGTGATTTCCTTAAATTCACAAAGACTGTTGCTTCTGTGCACTTACAGCAAGGTCATTCAGATTTACCTGGGAGAACCCATTTTTTTTTTGCAATATTTATACAGTCCCAAATTTTTCAAATTTTTAAATTGCAAAACAAGAGAATGTAATTACCGTATTGATCTTTATGTCATGATTAATGAGGAATTGTTCTTTTACAAAGGTCTTTTGGTGTTGCAGGCAAATCTTAATGAATATATAATCTTCAAAGTAACAAAGAGGTGTTTTCTAGTTAATAGATTTCCAGTTTAAAGGAAAATTTTTATTTAACTACTCTCATCTGATTGCAAGTTCATAAACACTTGCCATAATAGTCTGAATCAAGATGCTTATTATTATTTGCACTATTTACATGCAGACTATTGTCCTTATCTTTGTTGTTAGTATTACAACATTTCGGCTGTTATACCTTTCAGACTTCATCAGGTGTATGTTAATCTGTATAGGGATATCTTGACATGGGGAGTGGAATGGGAATAGTTTACCCACATAGATTAAATTCAGGTATGAATTCTGTGTAGGTTACTCATATCAACATACACCTGATGAAGGTGATCAAAACAACAAAGATGAGGACAATAGTCTACATGTAAATAATGTTGTTGTAATGTAGTCAGTAGTAGTCAGTAGTCAACTTCGTTTTTTAATTTCTGAAATTTCAACAAAAGTTAATGTCTACAATTGTTTGGAGTATGCCGTAACAGAAATTGTCGTCATAGCTTCACAACTGGTTGAAGCTAAAAAGAGGTCAGTTATTTCATTTCCTCCCCATCTTCCTTGGTTGTCTTTCAAATTTTGGCTTTAGCCTGGGCTGCGAAACACTGGATCCAATTCTTGACAAATTTCTGGTTATCCAAGCAAATTAAACATCCTATCAGTGATGCCACAAGTGTAAATAATGATAACTCCTCATCCCAAAAATTCAGACACTCTTTATTAGTACAAGTTTTATATTATAGTAGAATTGTTAGACACAATTTGTATTGGTTTAAATGTAAACTTTAATAAACAGTGGAAACAAGCAGAATTCTCTGAATATGTATTCAGGACAGATCCATTAATAGGAGAAATGGAACATACCACAATGTTATTGTTAGTTTTTACACGAATCCTTTTCATTATTATTACCAATTTGGAAGCCATCTTATTATTACTGCTTCCGATACTAATCTTGTTTGTTGATATACTGTAGTGACTTTGGAAAATTAATATGCCTAATTTGCATAAGTGCAAGAGAGAGCCTATATAACTCGTCACTGAGACTGAGTAACGAGAAGCTTAGCGACTGATTCGTGCTAAACTTCACCGGCGTCGCCGATAGGATCCCATTTGTCGCTAGAAGATCCAGATCTTTTAGATGCTGTTTTTCTGCCAGTGCGAGAAGTAAAAAGCTGAAAGACAACAAGGAGACGGGAGGCGAAAATGAAATTACGGATTTATTTTTGGCTACAGCGGAATGCGAGGCGATAATGAAAGTCTCCACCGATGGCATATCCCACAAACTTGGAAGACCTGACTTTCGAAAAAATAAGTCAGATTATAAAGAGAAATATGAGACCCAAGAAAAGACTGGTAGTGGCGGAAAGAACGAAATTCATGTTATTGATGCAAGAAATTGACGAACCAATTATAAAATATCTACACCGTCTACAAAATGCGAGTAGATATTGCGAATTTGAAAAACTCGGACAAGACAGACAAACGGCTGAAGAGGACTTGATTTAATTAAGGTTAATTGAAGGAATGTGCAAAACATCACACCGATATAAAAGAATGGAACAACTACAAATAGGAAATATGTCTTTAAATACATGCATTGACTTTATACAGCAACAAGAATTAATACAACCAACATAAAAGTCAACCCAGCGAACAAATATCTGCTTAGACATACATGGTAAAAATAGATAAGAAAATATTCATATTGTGGACGTGATCATGAAATAAAAAAGGAAAAAATGCCCAGCATTTAGAAAAATAAAAACATGTCAAAATTGCTTTTAAAAAAAGAACTACTTTCAAGCAGTATGCAAAGTAAAAAAGAAAAATGTTGAAAGAGTGGAAGGAAACGAAACCAATATGGAGGTCTTTACATTAAAAAATAAGAATATAGAAATATTTGAACAAAAGAAAAAAAGACATTATATTAAAAGTAAAAATTAACAACTACAATTTAGATATGCAAATGGATACTGGGAGTGAAGTAACGCTGATACCAAAATTTTTTTTGGAACGGATTGAAAAGCCACCTTTACGAAAGAGCAGTTTACAACTCTGTCAATTTGATGGGTCGGTCATAAAAACTTTAGGATACTTTGAAAGTTCCTTGGAGTTGGAAGGTGTAATACCTATAATTGTCACAAGTTGTAAAAAGAACCACGGACTTCTTGGAAACGACGTGCTTAACAAATTCTACTAAAATAATTAAGGAGATAAAAATGGAAAACAACGGAAAGTTAAAAAACTATAAAGCGAGATTAAAATTAAAAGAAAATGTCTCCCCTTCTTATTATGAAGCACGAAAAGTACCAGTACATTTGTTGCCATTAGTAGTAACTAAACTACGAAAATTAATAGAACAAGAGCTTCTTGAACATGTTCCTCCTGGGGGTAGCAAGTGGGCATCATCCATTGGAATGTTGAGGAAGACAGATGGTGATTTACGTATTTGTGGTAATTACAAAATAGGCATAAATCATAAAATCTGTTCGGATTCGTATCCCATACCGAATGTTGAAGTTGCATTGCATGCACTGGCAGGAATGAGCGTTTTTGCAAAAATAGATTTAAAAACGGCATACCACCAAGTACCGATAGAAGATAACTTCAAAGAAGTTACCACGACAATAGGGTTACTAAGATGGAAAAGGATGCCACATGGAATTAAAACCGCAAGCGCCATATTTCAAAGGGCCATTGAACAGGTTTTAGAAAATATGAAAAATATGATGATATACGCATAGGAGCCACTAATGAAGTGGAATTAAGAAAGAAAACCGACATTATCTTGAATAGATTAAAAAATGCTGGAATGACAATAAATGAAAAAAATGCGTAGGTAATTGTAGTAACCTATCTTTTTTTAGGTTATTCCATTTCAAAGAAGGTCTATCACCAGACCAAGGCCTTGATAAAAAAAATACTAAAAGTAGCTACACCTACAAATAAGAAAGAACTGGAGTCTTTTATGGAATTGGTAAATTTTTACAGGTGATACTTACCAAAATACACAGACTTGACTGAACTGTTTGCAAATTTAAGAAAAAAGAATGCTGAATTTATTTGGTCAGAGGAACAACAAAAAGCTTTTGACAGATTAGAAATAATTATGGCAAAGAAACCAGTAGTGAGAATGTTTGATCCAAAAAAGAATGTGACGTTAACCACAGATGCAAGCGAACATTCACTATCAGGAATATTATCACAAGAAGGACATCCGATAATGTATTTATCAAGAAGTTCCAAGAATTATGACCAAACAAATCGATCTTAGCTTCATCTGTCCATAGAACTCTTTCCTAAGAATTTGGCTTATCTTTATGCTCTTTTGATAATTTTGACCTCACATATCCGTGCCATTTCAAAAGGAAGTGGTGTCTTCCTTAATGTGCATGACTTTAGATTGTCTCTGTGTCATTCATTACTTATTATTCACTTAGTTATGTGAACTCCTGATAAACGCAAATCATTCTGAAGAGCTTCTTGGGTGACTATTGGGTTTTTTTGGATCTACCATCGCAACTTTCTCCATAATCTTGGAGAGATCTTTGTAGGAGCATCTGGTCTGCATTAGCTCTCAACAGTATCACGTCTTTTAAGTTTGTTTATGAACGAACCAATTGTAGTAAATGGGATTTTCAGGTTACTGGAGATCTTTCTGTAACTTTTCCCATCTTTCCAGAGCTTAGCAACCAGTTCTTTTTGTGCATTAGTCAATTTCTTATGTCCAGCCATAATTGGAACCGCTTTCTGTGAGTAGTGCTCGCAGAATGTCCTGGTTTTCAACTGAAGGTTGACTAGAGTTACTGAGAACATTCTAGAGTGATCTAGAATATTCTGCTCTGAAGTTTAACCAAAACTTACCACTTTATAATGCAAAATTGATACTGTATGAACATTTTTTCATTCCCCAAAAACATGAAAATAGATGTATTTTTAAGATATCAATGGATTTCTAGTTTTCATTCAGATTCTGATTCTACACCCCAAAACACATGTTATTTGTGTTTTCATTTGCTAGAAATGCTATGAACAAGCAATTTTTGGTGTACAAACATTTATTTCCCACCATTGTATATATACATATATATATATATTGTTGTAGTCCCAAATAATAAAAACAAGGTATAACAAACACAGTTAAATATATTTCAAAACACAACAATATTCTTTTTTTATTATTATTCTCACCAACGAAGATACAGTAGAAATGGGTTGAATAACAAATTACTGTCTCCATGTGGTGCATTGTCCAGTAGCCATGTTGTTGTTCTCTTTGTCCCTTTTTTTGTGAAGAGTCAATGAATCATTAGGGGAGTGTTGTCTCCCCTAGCACCTCCCCTTTTTAGCCTTTTGTTCATATGACTTATTTCGAGAATTCATTTGCAGTCGATAGTTTTCTCCGAAGTCTATTCGATTTCTTAAGTACACATTTTGGTGAAGTCCTCTTTTGGTATATCTTGGGAACATTATAGAGGCAGTTTGAAGATGTCCAGTAGGATATCTAGCGGTAAGGTGAGGTTTAATTTGGTCTCTGGAAGGTGAGAGGACCATAATTGGTTTGCATGTCGAACCCAAACTGTAGACTCTATATCGGCATCATAACATATGTAACATTTACAGAATGATGTAGTGTGTATCAGTGAATACTTTTTCTTTGCCATTGCAGTAGTCTTTAACAAGTATGGATCGCCCTGGTACATATGTGCGTTTCACTGCGCCATGCTGTTGGTTAAATTTTTTCTCCATCACCAAGTTCATTTTTTGGGGGTGTTTTGGAAGTTGGATGGATGACATTCATATGCAAACAAACTTTACGATTCATCAGTGTTTCTACTAGAGAGTTATTATTAGGTGTATTGAGATTTGGTGTCGCTCTGAAACAACTGAGGAATATTTCTAATATTGTTTGTGTAATTCTCTTCAGTTTGTTTTTTTTATGAGTGCCCTCTTAAAAGTATCTATTTCTGTAATCTGGTGATAACGTCATTTTTGTTCTATCTCAACTTTTTCACCAAAAATTTGTTGTAACCCCAAATATTAGGAACAACAAAATATAGCAAACAGTTAAATATATTGTAAAACACTACAATATTCTGGTCGGGTGCCCCTGCTATTTACCTTGGGGTTCTTGACAAAATCTAACGAAGAATATGTAATGTGATCGATACCAACTTGGCAGCTCGGATGCAGTCGCTGTCTCACCGGTGTGACGTGGCTTCCCTGTGCCTCTTCTATAAATACTTTCACGGCTTCTGCTCCAATGAACTTAGATCACAGGTGCCCCCTAGTTATGAATTTACACGAGCAACTAGATTAGCAACTAGGTCCCACTCTTTTACAGTGAAACCGATAAAATGTAATCGTAATTTCTACTCTAACAGCTTCTTTTCACGCACTTCCCTCCTATGGAATTCCCTTCCATATGTTTGCTTCCTCGACAGCTACAATCTCCAGGAATTTAAATGTAAAGTCAATATACATATCCTATCATTCTATAGAGTAGCAGAATGAGTTTGGAAGCTAGAATCGAGTTTTCGCAACAATTAGAGACTTTTCTTAACCAAAAGAAGAATTCAACACATACAGGACAAGCACAACAAAATCCATAATTAAATGTAAATATTGTAGAAAAAGTCATATGAGAGATAAGTATAAATGTCTAGCTTTGGGAAAAATATGCTCAAATTGCTCCAAAAAAGTGATCATAAAATGAACATAAGCAAAAAATAAAAAATAAAAACTGCTCAAACGTCCAAAGAAGAAAATACACAAAAAAGAACTAGAGAAAAAATAAGGATAAATGGCTAACTATTTGACATGCAAAGTGATACAGGCAGTGAAATTACGCTGATAAAAAAAATTTCTGAAAAAATTGGAAAGACTGAAATTAAGATAAAGCAGTGTACAACTGAAGCAATTTGATAGAACAACCATAAAAACAAACACATTTAAGGCAATTTTGAAACCGACAAGTGTTTTGAAATTCTTCCCATTGCAGTTGAAGCATGTACAAAAGATCACGTATTATTACGGATTTATGTATTAAAAGTAGACACAGCAAAACTAATTAATTTCATGGGAGCAGAAGGGAATACAGTAGAATTCTTAAAAGGCGATAAAGCAAGCATTTGACTAAAGGAGAACTATCACCCAAAGTATATTGAGTCAAAACAAGTTTTATTTCATATCCGACGTTTGGTTGTAGCCAAATTAAAAAATTAATAAAACAGGGCCCATTAGAAAGATTAACGAAAGGGAGTAGCAATTCGGCATCAATCGTAGCATTAAAGAAAACGGATGGAGATTTAAGGATATGTGGTGATGTTGAGATAGGGATGAAGGGAGACAGAGATCACTCTTAAAGAGTAAGAGGCAAAAGGAAGGACAGTACAAAATAAAAATAGTTAGGAGTAGTAAGAGAAAAACAAGGTTGTACGTCAGTTCCGAATCAGGGAGGTGTAGTATCATATGCAAATGAAGTGACCAGAAATATAAAGAGTACTTGAGGGAGTAGGACAGAAAATAGCATGTTGCCGAATTTATATGGCAAAAGTCTGTTCGGCATTTATCTATTTTGGCCGGCTTTTTATTATCTATCAATCTAGGTTTGTTTCTATCTATCTAAGTGTGTTTCAATATATCTATCTATATTTCTGACGGTATCTATATATCTATCTATCTATCTATCTATCTATCTATCTATCTATCTATCTATGTATGTATGTATGTATGTATGCATCTATGTATGTATCGATGTATCTATCTATTTATCTATCTGTCTGTCTATGTCTGTAGTTATCTATCTATTTATCTATCTGTCTGTCTATGTCTGTAGTTATCTATCTATTTATCTATCTATCTGTCTGTCTATGTCTGTATCTATCTATTTATCTATCTGTCTGTATATGTCTGTATCTATTTATCTATCTGTCTGTCTGTCTGTATCTATTTATCTATCTATCTGTCTGTCTATGTCTGTATCTATCTATCTATCTATCTATCTATCTGTCTGTCTATGTCTGTATCTATCTATCTGTCTGTCTATGTCTGTATCTATCTATCTATCTTTCTGTCTATGTCTATCTATCTATCTATCTATCTGTCTATGTCTATCTATCTATCTATCTATCTGTCTGTCTATGTCTGTATCTATCTATCTATCTATCTATCTGTCTGTCTATGTCTGTATCTATCTATCTATCTATCTATCTATCTGTCTGTATGTCTCTGTATCTATCTATCTATCTATCTATCTATCTGTCTGTCTGTCTGTATCTATCTATCTATCTATCTATCTGTCTGTCTATGTCTGTATCTATCTATCTATCTATCTATCTGTCTGTCTATGTCTATCTATCTATCTATCTATCTATCTGTCTGTCTATGTCTGTATCTATCTATCTATCTATCTATCTGTCTGTCTATGTCTGTATCTATCTATCTATCTATCTGTCTGTCTATGTCTGTATCTATCTATCTATCTGTCTGTCTATGTCTATCTATCTATCTATCTATCTATCTATCTATCTATCTGTCTATGTCTGTATCTATCTATCTATCTATCTATCTATCTATCTATCTGTCTGTCTATGTCTGTATCTATCTATCTATCTATCTATCTATCTGTCTGTCCATGTCTGTATCTATCTATCTATCTATCTATCTATCTATCTGTCTGTCTATGTCTGTATCTATCTATCTATCTATCTATCTATCTGTCTGTCTGTCTGTATCTATCTATCTATCTATCTGTCTGTCTATGTCTGTATCTATCTATCTATCTATCTGTCTGTCTATGTCTGTATCTATCTATCTGTCTGTCTATGTCTGTATCTATCTATCTGTCTGTCTGTCTGTATCTATCTATCTGTCTGTCTATGTCTGTATCTATCTATCTATCTGTCTGTCTATGTCTGTATCTATCTATCTATCTGTCTGTCTATGTCTGTATCTATCTATCTATCTGTCTGTCTATGTCTGTATCTATCTATCTATCTGTCTGTCTATGTCTGTATCTATCTATCTATCTGTCTGTCTATGTCTGTATCTATCTATCTATCTGTCTGTCTATGTCTGTATCTATCTATCTATCTGTCTGTCTAT